>JADBHU010000500.1:0-16842 GCA_017140155.1 Fusarium devonianum | reverse complement strand
GATCATGACCTAGAGATTCAGACCTTGGCTAACCGAGACCCCTTCTGCTGCACAGAAACAAACCCTCCAGTCGACGGGCATCTGGGAGGCCTTCCGCCGTGTCATGGCCATCGACCCAGAGCGCTCCAACGGCGTGCCGCTCAACCCTCACTTCCGCAACCCTCCGCCCGGCGCCAACGATCCCCTCGAGTACGACGACCCCGTGACGATCCCCGCGGGCGACATCGCCGACAACCCGTACTGGAAGCGCGACTCCCGCCGCAGCTACCCCCAGCTCAGCGTCGTGAACCAGTCGCAGTTCGCCCAGCTGCTCACTGTCGGCAGCGCCGCCGCCCCCAAGGTGGACCTGATCGGCGAGGCGGGCGAGAAGCAGCTCGTGGCCGTCAAGGAGGAGTCCGAGACGGGCCTGGCCAAGGCTCTCGAGAAGTCCCAGCCCGGAGTTGTGACCAAGGATGTGTTTGTGAACGGTCTGCCGCCGCTGCCCAGTGGCCAGAGCCTCTCTTCAGGAGCGTGGGATGTTCACAAGTACGAGGTGACAGAAACATCTTACGGCGAGGGGTGAGTTGCTCTTGAAAGATTACGGGTGAGACTGAATGATTTGCTAACGATATATAGATACCCTTGCAGGTCATTTAAGTAAAGAGGGGACGGTAGACGCTGTGTACACAATTATGAAGTAGAGAGGGCATAGAGTTCCCGTCGACAATGCAGATGATTTCCTTTATTCACAAATACTTCCAAGCCTTTGACTTTATCTTTGTGCAGATCCTCAGATCCGAATCATTCCAACCTCAAAAACACGGCGTTTGTTCATTGTGTTGGCGATGCCCCGGATGTCTCCCTCACAGCACCTCCGCCCGCCATTCGCTCCACGATCTTGGCTTTGCCCTGTGCCCTCTTCACCCGGTCATCAAAGTCCTGGACAGCATCGTCCGAGTTTTCTGTCGAGAGTGTGTCTGGCTCCACGAGGGCGTATAGGGTGTTGATGTTCTTTTCCAGTCTTGCATTTCTCGACAGCGGCGGCAACGTGCACGAATCTTGTGAAGAAGAAGAAGAAGAAGAAGAAGCTGCGTCTATTGGGGGAATCCGGTTCGCCCATACAACAGCCTTGCTAGCGAGACGACCGCTCTCGAGGAACTTTTCAAAGCCCTTTTGCATGCCAAATGACCGGCCTTCTATGCGTCCCGCTTGAGCGCCGTCTTTGATGCCTAGTTGGTAACCTTCTGAGTAGAAGCGGTCCTCGAGGTTGAGGACGTCCTCGAAGGGATCAGACGGATGATTTTCTCTCGTGTCCATTGTGAAGAATGAGCTGCGGCGTCCTCAGAAGGCCGGCTCTTGGGTGATTATGATTTGTAAGTGAGTTGGAGTCTTGAATGAGTGAAGTTGGCAGAATTTGCGCCACCGCCCAATGAGGGCGGGGCAATAGGAGATATTATTGAGTCGCCCGAAAATCAAACTGATTGACGGACAGGTCCAAGTAAGAGGGAAACACGACGCTACGTACAGTAAACTTCAACAATTTAGCTACCTCCGACTTCGGTTATTAGATGGACCTGGGCTATTGACTCTTGAGACGATGTTGAACCATTGTGTGATGAACGTGGTATTCTTGCTATTGAAAGATGCCCTCTATTGAAATCATTGGTGACCCAACGCCTTTTTGCTCTCCCATGAGCCGAACCGTCTATTGCATACCAAAGATCATACCGCCGTTTGCGCAAATGACCTGACCAGTGCACCAAGCGCTATCCGGGCTCGCAAGCATGGCGACGATGTTGGCGATCTCACTGGCCTCGCCTGCTCGACCACCAGTCGTCTTGGCCTCCTCCACAATCTCGGGGTCGTCAACACCAGGCCGGGCAGCCATCAGGGGCGCGTTCTGGATGAAGGGCTTGATGAGGCGCTTGAACTCGTCCGAGTTGCGAGAGTACATCTCGGAGCGCACGGGACCAGGGTTGATGGCGTTGACGGTGCACTGCTCGCTCAGCTCACGAGCCCAGGTGCGCGTCATGGCCTCGAGGGCCGCCTTGGTGCCGCCGTACACACTCTGCCCCACGAAGCCCAGGCTGGAGCTCACGCTGCTGAGGTTGATGATGCGGCCGGAGCGGTCGTTGGGCAGGTGGGGCAGGGCAGCCTGGACGAGCAGCAGGGGGCCCAGGACGTTGACGTTGTAGCTGGCCGTGAAGTCGTCGGCCTTGATGTCTGCGAGCTTGTCGTTGAAGGCAACACCGGCATTGTTGACGAGGATGTCGATGCGGAGCGGGCTGAAGGCCTCGGCGGCCTGGGAGACGAGGTGGGCAGGGCCGGAGGTTGTGCCGAGGTCGGCCTGGATGGCGACGGCCTTGATAGAATGCTTCGAGGCCAGCTCGGCGGCGAGGTCGGCTGCGGGAGCGGCTGAGTTGGACGATGTGTAGGCGAGTACGAGGTTTGCGCCGCGCGCAGCGAGGGCCTGGGAGATGGACAAACCGATGCCTGGGTGCACGTCAGCGATTCTGAATTGGTTGCGCATGGGGATCATAGTATTCTACCTCGAGAGGCGCCGGTGACAATGGCAAGCTTGCCAGCGAGAGGGAGAGCCATGTTGGTGATGTACGACGTGTTGTTGATGTTCGAGAAGGAGGATTAGATGTCACACAGCAGCAAATGAATAGAGCCGAGCATAAGCAGAGATGGTCAATTGACAAGAATAACTAGACGAAATCCTGGACGAGACGTACAACTCGTCTCTCGTCTCTCTTTATACTCCTCCATCTCGCATCCTACTCTGTTTGAATCCCCGCCAAAACCAGCGTCGCACGAACCACCCCGCGAGCATGAAAGGTGAAGGCTCCCCCACTCATCGCGAACATATCGTTGCGCGCCAATGACGGCTCGGCATTAGCTGGGCATCCTTCGGTGCTATCGCACGGGGTCTTGTGCCGTGGCGGCCGGTGCTGGCTTTGAGAGGTGCGCTTCCAGAAAGGAGAAAGGTAATGGAGACTGACGCTGGGCTCCAGCGACGACAGTGGAGGCTAGTAGTTACTTGACCCGCTGTGGTTATGGGGGAGCTTCCAGCGCTTCGCCCTGCCCGCCTTAGAAAATATAGCGGGGGGCCAGCAGCAGGTGGAGGGCATTTCGGTGGGGTTGAATGCCGACCTCCGACAGCGAGTTTTGTCAATGGGGATTCGACACCGCAAAAAACGGGACCCCCGATACAGAAGCCGAACTGAACCTGGTGGGTTAAAGCTACCGCTGTTGAGCCTCATCCACACGACACGGCATTGACCCAGCGAAACACTCACTTACGACGGCCTCCAGCTCGGCTCTAGCTCCCCCCCGGACCCCTCTATAACCCCTCGCTCCTCATTCGACCTCCTGCTACGCTCAGGCAAACCGCAAGCATGGATATCCGCATCCTCACCAACGCCGACCTGCCCCTCATCCAACACGCCAACCTCGAGAACCTCCCCGAGAACTACTTTCTCAAGTACTACCTCTACCACGCCCTCTCGTGGCCCCAGCTCAGCTACGTCGCCGTCGACGTCTCGCGGCCCAAGAAGGATCCCTACGAATACCCCAAGATCGTCGGCTATGTCCTCGCCAAGATGGAGGAGGAGCCGTCGGACGGCATCCCCCACGGCCACATCACCAGCCTGAGCGTCATGCGCACGCACCGAAGGCTGGGTATTGCCGAGAAGCTTATGCGCCAGAGCCGTAGGTGTACACCCATGGCCCCTTGAGAAATCTTACCAAGACTGACCCCCTTCTGCGACAGAGCTCGCCATGGTCGAGACCTTCCAGGCCAAGTACGTATCTCTACACGTCCGCGTCTCAAACGCCGCCGCCCGCCACCTCTACGAGAACACCCTGGGCTTCAACAACGAGAAGACCGAGTCCAAGTACTACGCCGACGGCGAGGACGCCTTCTGCATGCGCCTCGACCTCGACACCATCAAGGCGCAGGTCGACGAGGCCGCCGCGGCCGAGGACGAAGCGGACGGTGAGGCTGTCGACGAGGGTGAGGCTGTAGGTGAGGTCGGCCGCGACCCCGAGGCGGACAAGAAGACGGAAGATCGCAAGGTGAAGGTGGCGGTGGGGAGGGGCCTGGGAGTGGGTTCGTTGGTGGAAAAGGATGAGTCGAAGCATTAAAAGAATGAAGGGTGTCAAGCTGATGGTGGGGTTCAAAAAAAAGGAGGGATGATGTTGGGGAATCTACAGGCGTGAGATTGTACATATAGAGCGATAGACTAAAGATGTGCGGTCCAAGAGAGGCATATCCGAGCGGCGGAGAAGATTGACGATATCCATGGTATCTATCATTGACGCTCGAATGCGGTATAACGTTACAAGGTGGACTACTTTACATGACATGTCGAGATCCAGATCATATTCCAGTATCAGGTGAACCTGGTGATCATCACCAGACTAAACATCCTCCCAATCCTACCAAACCCTGGTTCAGAGGCTGTTATCCTTTGCGGCCAACTCCCGCGCATACGCCTCGTCCGCCTCAAACCTCAAAAGCTCCAACTTGTCCGTCAGCGCTTCAATCTCCTTTTCTGCCGCACGCTTTTCACCCAACGGCACGTTCTCTTCCTCCAGATCCTTCTGCTTCGCCGCAATCTCCGTCTCCAGATCTGCAACGGTGCCGTACTTTGCAGCAGAGACCGCGCCTGGCGGTGGGATAATGTCGACATCCTGACCGCTGCCGTCTTCGGG
Source organism: Fusarium devonianum (assembly GCA_017140155.1). Classification (NCBI taxonomy): domain Eukaryota; kingdom Fungi; phylum Ascomycota; class Sordariomycetes; order Hypocreales; family Nectriaceae; genus Fusarium; species Fusarium devonianum. Next base: position 12,144 of record JADBHU010000500.1, on the reverse strand, counting down.
CCAGGCGCCTGGGAACGGGCCTGAGTGTCCATCACGAGGACCGAACCTGTCGAAGAAGCTGCCTCGTCCGCGGGGATCACTTGGACCTCGCTGTCCGCAGTGACCCGTTGCGCCCTGTCCCCAGGGGCCTTGTCCCCATGATCCTTGTCCCCATGACCCTTGGCCACCAAAGAGACCGCTGCGGCCGTCGGGTCGATGGCATCCTCGACCGCCTGGTCCAGCACGAGCCCAAGGCGAGAAACTCGGTCCACCAAAAGGCGGCGGCACAGTGACTCCTGGAATGCCCATGGGAGGAGGCACATGTGTCTGAGGGCCAGGACGCGGGCCAGGGCGGTCTCTCCGGTGATCTTTGTGCGCCCTCTTCATCTCCTTCTTCTGCTGTCTTCTTTCTCGCCTCTCTGCCCTCTTCCGCCTCTTCAGTTCCCTCCTCCTTTCCCTGCGCTCTCTCTTCTGCTGCCGCTTCAGTGTGCGCCATTGTTGCGATAGCACCTTGACCTGCGCCTTGAGTGCCTTGCGGTCCACGCTGGGATCAGAACTGTTTGTCCTGGAGGCCTTGATATCGGCCTTGAGCTGCTTTACGTCGGCTTTTGTGCGCCTTTCGCCAGGCTGGGCGGTCCACTGCTGGAGACGGGTGAGGTAAAGGTGTAGCTGCTGATCTCGCAGGTCGTCGTAGTCGGGGAGGGAACCGATAGAGTCGGAACTGCTGGAGGAGACGGATGACGAGGATGAAGATGCAGATGAGGAGCGAGAACGAGATCCGCGGTGGTTGTCCTTCTGAGGCCTGCCGCGAAGGGGGGCTTCTGTAGGACCGTTGAAACCTGGAGGATACAGATAAGGTTGTTGGTGGCCGAAAGGAGGCCTGCCACAAGGAGGAGGCCCTCTGGACTGGCCACATCCAGCCTGTCCACCACGAGCAAAAGGAAAAGGACCTCCTCTTCCTCCTCCTCCTCTCTCGCTCATGCGGATACCGTTGCTGTCCATGACCAAGTTTCCAATGCGAAGCCCGCTGCTGTCGGCGACAAAGCTATCTCCCCATCGGACGCCATCGTTGTGCACTCTGAACCCAGCCCATGATGGTGACCAGCCTTCTTCTCGCGATGGCCGTGCTGCCGCTGCCGCTGGCGCCGAAGGGCCGTCGAACGCAGTATTCCAGCCTCCCGGCATCGGAGGCTGTTCCTCGTGCTGAAGCTGCACCCTAACACTCCTGGGCACGAAGAAGCCGTCGTTCCACTGCTGCACTGTTGTCGCGATCTCTGCGCGCCTGCGAAGAGCTTCGTTGGGATCATGTGCTTGGCGGTCCGACTTTGGATTGCTGTTGCCACTAGCAGATCTGCTATCAGAGCCGTCCTGTGTCTTGGCCTTCTCACCAAGCAGAGCCTCGTTCTTTGCAGCATCGTGATCCGGGAGGAGAAAGTTCACAAAAGTCGCCCAGTCCTGGGACGTGACATCGTGCGCAGCCGCCCACTCGGCCGGATAGGGCAGATCATCAGGAACTGAGTCGGCCCTCACAGCGAGGGTGTAAAGGTGAGGCTCCGAGCGTGGCGTAGAGGACGGCGCAGGACGACCGTCGAAGTAGAGCGCTGCGCTGGGTGATGGAGTGACATGAGTATGCTGGTTGCTTGCGTGGGAGCCGCTGCGGGGCGTGAGCGGCGGAGTGAAGATGACGGGCTCGGAGGTGGAGGTGGAGGAGATGCGGGACGCGGCGTCGTCGCCGGCAGCAGCAGCAGCGGGGCCGGAGCCGGCGGCGGAAGCGGAGTGCGGCGATCGGGACGCGGCGGAAGTGGTGGAATAAATGTCGGTCTCGGTGTAAGGAGGCGGGGCGTCGTCATGGCCGACGACGGCAGGGAGGTTTCTGCTGCTGGGATCCATGTTGGATGATTAATGATGCTGATGGGGCGTGTGAAGGCCGGCGTCGCGGTTACAGCAGTATTTTAGTAGTAAAATGAGGGAGGCAACATCTGTCAAAGCGAAGTGGCATCATGCTCTTATTTTAACTTTACGTCGAGCATCCCTCAGCTCCAAGTAGCACTAACTAATAAGACGTAGACTACCAGGGCTACGTAGGTCGCACGCGCAGTTCCCTCCAGCCCTATGACTCCCCCCGCTAGACCCTGCGTCCCATCGCCCAATGGCCCCCCTGCTGCTGACGCGGCCGGAAGCGAGGCCGCCGACTAGATAACGTTTGCTGACCGTTGCCTTGCCCCAGTCCCGAGAGGAAGAAATCAGCCCTAGAGAATGCCTCATTAGCTCTGCTGCGCGTCGCCTTTCGTGGCCTTACGCAAGGGTCGTGCAGATATACACATCCAGGATATCCTTCAGCTCGGTGGAGGGGCACCACTCAAGTACGATCGTCGACAGATGATGCGTAAGAGCGCGATAGCTTCAGCAAAGGTGTGAAAATGCAACGTAAGAAGCGACAAGTATGGACAAGCATCCTCGATTCTATCTACGACATGGTCAAAGCGCAACGCCCTGCCTTCTTCATACATAGGGGCTTGCAAGCGCTGTAGATAGTTGGTGTGTTGGATCCCGGTTGTTAGTCGCTTCAATCTCACTTATCAATCGTGCTCCGTCCTCGTCCCAACGCAATTCTGCATCAGTAGCATCGAAGTGTACAAACATGTTTGACCGCGCTGCAGAGACGCCAGGGGTACCGGAATATCAGTATTCTCAGCAACATACTTCATAGTCGCAATCTCACTAAGCATGGAAAGTTGTCGCTCCTCTGTCCACCAGTTCTCCGACGGCTGCTTATTTGACGAGCGCAAGATCGGTATCCGCGCTATCCATCTACTCTGCTTGCTTGGGACCACAATTCGCTGGACAACATGTCGCCCACCAGCGTGGTGCTGGCCCTCGAATGTGCATTCAGCATCTTCGCTCAGTCGTCTGGCGACGTCCAGCAGGGCGTCCCAGTTCACGGCGCCGTATGTGTTTTTGACATCCTCCTCATCTTCTTGACCTCCCCACTGGAACCTGAAGTCTTGTGACATGGTGTGCGGATAGTGTATGGTAGGCAAGATGTCGGATGTGAAGAACAACGGTGAAGAGGGAACGCTGAGACGTTTGACATGTACAAGAAGGAATATAATGGTCGATGTAACGGATGGGCTTCATATATATGCAGGCGGCCAAGGATGGCAGAACCGGATGCTGCCCCAACAATCATACCGGCTCACCGCAACCATGGTGCTTGAAGCAGGAGAAAGGAAGCCATTGCAAACACCAAGACCTCTCAGTCAGTTCCAACAAGAGGTGGCACGCAGGTCGCGTGCGTAGCTCTCCCAGCCCTATGGCCATCGCTCGGAGTACGATCCGTTTCACCCGTTCACGCACAGTCACCAGGCGCATAACAGCTGTAAACTCGCTCAACGCCGGAATGTAGATGACAACCAAACTTTTACAATTATTTTACTTTCATAGTGCGGACACATACATCATCCACTCCACAGGTGAAAGTCCACATCTTCCTGCTTGTAGTGATCCGCGATGAGACTCGACAAGTGGTCTCTTGAGTGTGTGCCGCTGTTATCGGATGTCAGTATCTATGCCCTCACACGGTCGAACTCCATCTCGGGGAACTTACAGGTTGGTAATGTATGTGTCGATCAGCTCCGGTGGTACCAGCTCCGTGATGGCAGTCCGAACGTCAACGCCGCTCACCATAGGCCCATCAGCAAAGTTAATGAAGCTAGACGAATCTCCCCACTCAATAAGGGCCTCCTCGTTGAAGGGATTCTCCGGGCTAAGCTTGTACACGCCGCTCAGAACAATCACGGCGTTGCCTTGCTCCTTGGCTGCTCGGGCAACTGCCGCAGCCCCAGCATCGGCGACAACACCACCGTTGGCCACCACAGCACGTGCGCTCAAGATGACTTTGTCTACCCGCGACATGTAGCCCATCAGCCCTCCGTTCATAATGTTAATTACCGTGATACCAGCTGACGTGAGCTTCTTCCTGAATGACGCATGTTGGACCTCCTCAGAAGTCTCTTTTCGAGGGGGCTCGGTGGCGATGAGGACTGTAAACCGTCGTTTCAGCGCGGCGCGCAAGATGAATCGCTCGACTGTAGGCGAGGGCTGGTGAACGAGCACGTAGTCGCCTGGGTGAATTTGAATCTCGGCTAATGCTGCAATCTGGTCGTCCACCTGGCTGATCTCATCTTTGATCTCCTCGATACCGTCAATAACCTCAGACCTGAGGGAGTGAACCTGCGCGGAGGGGGCCTTCCATGAAGGTGTAGACGCCCCTGAGAGGCCCAAGGGCGATCCTTGAGAATTGGGATCGACATCAGTAGGCGAGGATACTGATAACAGGTGGAAGAGAGTCTTGGGAACGTTGACGGAGCTGTAAGAAGACAGAGGGCCGGGTCGCGGCGGAGGAGGCTTGGCGCTGTTGGAAATGTAGTCGCCGGCAGAGTCCTGTTTGCCATATGTCGAAGGGGGCCACTGATGGGCCAGAGCATCGGGGTTGGGGATAGCGTCGGTAGGGGTCGCCTGGGCTTCGCTGGGGGTCTCGCTGGCAGCCTCGTTCCTATCCTCGGCGGCTTCGTCACGGATCAGGCCCAGGACTCGGCGCACAATGTTTGCAACAACGAGCTCCTTGGGCTGTGCCTCGACGAGGCGGCGGCCGATGCGTGAGACATTGTCGATGAGGCCGTCGACGTTGAACCATTTCGAGCGGGCGACAACTTGCAGGAGGATATGGGCGGTCGCAACGGCGCAAGGCTCCGAACCCTTGATCTGGCGGCGCTTGAGGAGGCTGTTGGGATCCGCAAATGTTTAGTGACGGGCAGTAGAAGGGCGAGGGGTAGCTGAGGCTGCTCACGAGACGAGACTCTCGACGGAGGCTTCCAGTGCCTGACCCCTGAGAGACTTGAGATATTTCTCGAGATCGGGCGCAAAGCCCGCGTTGTGAGGGGCCATCTTGGGAGTGCCTGGGACGGCGTCGCAACCTCAGAGCAAGTCGCGACGAAGCGAAGAGTGGCGTGGGAAGTGTGCTTCGTGGGGTGCACCCGATATGGAGGGGTTGTTTTGTGAGGAGGCGATGGGAGATTTGTGAATGTCTGCTTGGAGTCTAAATTTCGTCTCAGTGTCTGTGAATGGCCACCGAAACTTTGAGGATGATTTTGGTGAGGAGTATTGCTTTTGCAGCCGAGCCCTTGGCGTTATTGGAGTCGAACTGAGAAGCGATGCTGTGCAGCTTCGAGCATGAGTGAGTGAGTCAATCAATTACTCCCCACGGACCTTTTTTTGCGCAAGGCTGCCGGCCGAGAAGAAAATGAGTGGGGCACTATCAGCCTTGTCACCTCAGTGGGGGTGCTTGCCCGAGCCCGCGGATAGCCATGACGACAAAAGGACAGGGACATGGACAGGCGTCTCGTTTGTTAGCGCTGGCTGTGATCCCCGAAAAACTTATAACTAGCCCGCGGGTGCAATGAGAACGACAGCGGTGGGATTGCAAAGATATAATGCTGTATTTGTGCTTGGTATTGGGTGTCACCGCCTCCTCTAATGACCTGTCACTATCTAGCAGAGTATCGATGAGCTCCATTGGCAGACCCGAACTGGCCTCGGATCGTCTACTCTTTTTAATAGAACTAGGGCTTGAACTGGTTGCAGTGCTAGAGTTGCCGTGTACACCAAGAGGCAACAAGTTTACAAGCTTGTCCAATGAGAGTATCCTCATTTGCAAGTAGTCTTGCCAAGCACAGCGGCTGTCGCGAACATGGGAGACTGATTTGCCTTTGTTCACCAGCAAGCCCTTAGACTAGCGGGTTGCTTACCACAACTGTTTAACCTTTGGTCATGTACAAACGGACAGTATCTGATCCATATTGGCAGAACCTTTTGATTAGCTGCAGGGTCTCTTCACCATCTAGATGTTCAGCGGTATGTTCGGATATGCCATGTGCGTTGACAGACTTTATACGAAAACGAACAAGGAAATAGATCCACGACGGGGCTTACCGGGGTGTGCATAGGTTCTCTTCCCAAACAAGCAGTTACTCTCACCGGTCCTGTATGCGGGAGTTGGTACAGTATCTTGTGAAAGTCGTGTATGAAATGGCTTTATCCCCAAGGCGAGTTTCAACGCCGAAAACCCCCGCTAGATGTCGCAGTTACGTCGCAGTCACAAACGTCTAGCCCGCAGTTTGACACAACCCCACCAAGGAAACGAGGCCAGAAGATGGGAATCTACCAGGTAGCCTAGGATCACGGGGATTTCGAGACAGGGGGAGGAGATGCTGAACCGCGGCACCCAGGAAAAGTTGCTTGCCACAAGTAGCAGGGGGGGGGGCTCGGAATGGAAGCAGTACAAGGCCGCTCTCAGTGGGTGGTGTCCGAATTGAGTGCACCAAGATGCGCTGGAGTCGCCTGGAATACAACCCCCAGACCCTCTACAACGGCCTTCCCCCCAGCCCCTAGCATCTTCGGCACCTGAGTTCCCAACACGTGAACCAACTCTGGATCATCATCCGTCGAACCACCTGCGCCTCGATCTCTCACTCCCTTCGCAACTTGGTCGCTCACTCCTTTGGCTGCTCAACTTGTTCTCCTTTGCGCGTGGCCATTTTTTGCCTCGAGTTCTTTCTCCCTCCCCCTCTACCCTCTTCTCTTCCGAGCCTCTACTATTATTCTACTCATACCCAGCGTCCATTACGTTCCCCCCGCCGTCTTACCCGTTGGTAGCCTGTCCTAGCCTTCTTCACTTCGCGACGCCCACGAGCCAAACGGTACTTGTGCCAGCTAGCGCTATATTTTCTGGCTTAGAATCTGCCCCTACTAGTCCGCCAACAAGCTCCCCTCGGCTCAACGCCACAAACCCAACAAGCTACAATAGAGGACCCGACACTTATCTTCCCTTTGGGGCCCTTTCAGCGTCACAGCGCAAGAGCTTAGTGGTACCAGTACCATCGGACAGCACTAGCAGACACTGTATCCGTACGAGCCTCTGTTCTTTCAGCAGGCTTGTCTGTCCCTTCCTTTCACTCCCTCTGTGCATGGCATTCACTTCGCAAGACTGACCATAATCGCGGAGCTGCCCTGTGCCCCTTGGCTTCGCCTTTACCCTTCGCCCTCGCCCTCGCCCTCGCCTTCACCTTCGCGCTCGATGCTTTCTTGACACTCCTTACGTCCTCATTCCTCCGTACGAGCGTGTGTGAGCTATTCCATTCGGCCATTGTCTTGTCCGCGCATTTGAGACCCCATTCCACCCTTAGACGACCCGCCGCAACCCTTTGCCTCCCTCTCGCATCCCTCACTACTTCGCCTCCGAAACGCCCCCATTCTCGATTCCTGCTCGGTCAACCATCCTCACCCCCATGGACTGCTCTAGCTCGTGAGGATGAACTCTCTCAACATCATCACGGCCCGCGTGTCGCCGCCCCCAAGCCCCGGCCAATCGCGATCCAACAGCATAGGCTCTATTGGAATCGGCCTTGCCTCCGAAGACGATACACCCCACGATCAATCCGACGACAGGCCATCCGGCCACGATACCGAATCCTTTCCCGAAGACACCTTTGATGAGTCGCGGTTCGGCGCCGAGAAGTCGCTTCATGACGAAAACACTCCACTGCTGGGCGATAACGAGGAAGTCTCCAAACGAAGCTCGTGGTGGCATTCGATTCCCCGGCGGCTCGCGTCTAGCATTATTGGTTCCATTCGATGGGTACTCGCGACTCTGGCCTCCCCTGGCGTTTATCTCATCGCCTGCTTTTACGATGAGTATGGTAACTTTGCGCCGTTCGCCCAGCTCGGAAAACTATTTGGACTTCATAGAGGACACCGACACAAGAGAGACTTGGATGATGCCCAGACTGTTACTGAAAAGGACGAGTACGGGCGGACGTCTGGATATCGGAGACTTGCACCCCGGCCCAGACCAGTGTCCGGATCGTCAACATCGTCAGGCCCCTCGTCAGAATCGGAATCGGATGGATCACGGTCAGGTAGTCTAGGTCGACATTCGCGGTCCAAGTCACTTCAACCGGCAAGAGAAAATAATCCCGACCGAAGATCCATCCGGATCAAGCTCAACAGCGACGATGATCTGCGGCAACGGAAGCACAGGAAGACACAGTCGGCCGTTGCGCGCACCAAAGCCAGTGAAGTGGGTGGCGGCGACATCTCATCGCACCTCAAGTCACCCACATCTCCCATCGCCGCTCTCACGAAGTACCCAAAGACACCGGCGCCGCCTCGCCCTCTTATTCCACGCAGACAGCCATCATATCTCAACATCGAACCTCCGACGAAGCCGCAGAAGACTTTGATCCTGGACCTGGACGAGACCTTGATCCACAGCATGTCAAAAGGAGGTCGGATGAGCACAGGACACATGGTTGAGGTGCGACTGAACACAACATATGTGGGAGTTGGTGGACAGACTTCGATCGGGCCGCAGCACCCTATACTATACTGGGTCAACAAGCGACCTTACTGCGACGAGTTCCTGCGTCGGGTGTGCAAGTGGTACAACCTGGTTGTGTTCACTGCGTCGGTGCAGGAGTACGCAGATCCCGTAATTGACTGGTTAGAGCAGGAGAGGAAGTTCTTCTCAGCGCGCTACTACCGCCAGCACTGCACGTTCCGGCAAGGAGCCTTCATCAAAGACCTCAGCTCGGTTGAGTCAGACTTGAGCAAGGTGATGATTTTGGACAATAGTCCGTTGAGCTATCTGTTCCACCAAGGTGAGATTAAGCCAGCAACTGATAAATGTTTGAGGATGGTTCATTAACAAGGGTTTCTCAGACAATGCGATTCCCATTCAAGGCTGGATCAATGACCCCACAGACACAGACCTGATGCATCTGGTGCCGCTGCTAGAGGGCCTGCAGTATGTACACGATGTGAGAGCGCTACTTGCGCTGCGGGGTGGCGAAGATGGACAGCATATGGCATAAAATATGAGATCAATACTTGGAGTCAATTAATGATGGGTTTGTGAGGTTTCCTTGCGATTACATGTGGGGTGAACGAGCCTTGGCGGGGAGATGACTTGTAGACACAGTCAAGGTTCGCCGCTCCGTCAGTGTACGAATGCAGAGACAAAGACTTGGATGGGGTTGTTCCTTTCCCTTTTCTACCCTCTCTTGCTTGTTCTGCGTGCTTATGTTGTGGCAAAGGGTGTTGTGCGGTGTCCAAGAAGCCCAAGGGAAAGACTTGGCGGCTTTGGAAGGGAATTTATGTTAGCGTTTGAGCCAAGTGGACTTACACTCAGCTTGTGCTCGGCCTGATATTTCTATTGCGTTGGTGAACTGGACTGGTTTGAATGACTGTCGTCAGAAAGAGACCTTGTTGACTATGCACACGAAGAAGGTATGACATGAGAGGGAGACTTTGTGCCGTTGCAGATATGTTTGAACGGCCGCGATGCGAAACCCCAGTGTAACGTGTTTGAAAGGCCTTGCTTGGATGGATGTACGTCGTGCGAGGCTGGCTGACTTGATACTGGATTTCTGGTCCTACCGGAGGACCATCTTGAGCCAAGAAGAGACTGTAAAGCGTGGCCCTGGTAGTTATAGGGTTCAAAGTTACCCTCGAGGAACCAGGGTCCATCCACTCCGTCACGTCTAAGTTGGTTTACCCGGCAGTGTCCCAATCAAAGACCGGGTCTGCTGTCCTCCCGCATGCGGCATCACATCAGCTCTGAGACAATCTTCAAGTCCGTCTGCAGAGAGAACATTTCTTGCACCAAGCCATCCGAACCAGCTGTGGTGAAGCTACGGCTAGTTGCCTACTACATCCGGCTTCGCAAAACCGGAAAAACAAGCTTTCGCGCGATATGCCGCACCGGCTTCGGTTCCGTCGTCTAGCACTAACTGTGCAAGTAGGTACATTTCCATGTACAGGGAATAACCGTACCACCTCGGGCAAGCCAGAGAACGACAAGGGAACTGTTCCCGGGCATAGCCGCGCCTGTCATGGCGGTAGATGATATGTTTTCGGCCTTGTTGCCCCGTGGTTTTGGCGCAAAGCCGAGGGAATAGGGCTCGGGAAGAGGAGCTTGCAAATGACGCTGTGACACCACCGCCTGTCACGCATACGTACCAAGGTTGACGAGACCCGCTCAGAATTGCTCCCCTGTCGCTTTCAGAACCTGCCTACGTACCTTGCCCCTGGCCAGAGCCCGGGAGACTGACCAGAAAATACCCCGTCCAAGCTTCTCCATCTTTCTTCCAGGCTCCACTGATGGGAGATCATAGCTGCTAAGTGTGGATTCGGTCGTGAATGTCAAGGTAACACAGAGGCAATTAAGACGTCAACGCCAGGCACCGTCAAAAAGTTGGCAGGGGGGAGCTATTGCTCCAAGTTCTGCTGGAGGAAGCTTGGGAAGAACGGACAAGCGCTTGCTGCTATGTAGTATGTACCCCGCAAAAAAAGAAGAAAAAAGGAAAGGCCTAAGGCCCAGGTGCAAAAAACGGCGTTTCCTCCTTCCTTAAGCTTGGTTCTGGACTCTGGGCTAACGAGGGCGCGCGGGTTGTCTCACCAAATGGTGACATCATCACATCCGGTGACGACACAAGGGGAGACAGGCAAGCCACAGGCTCATCATGCAAATTGGGGGACAGATCGAGATCCGCGCGGAGGGGGAAAGTACAAATAGCGCGTGGGAGCTCGCGGTTTCTGAGAGGCTTGTTCATCTTTCACTTGTTATACCCCCCAATTGACCTTTGAAGCTATCCCACACTCGACCTTTTCACGTCTAATCCAGTCAAATCAACCACAACAACCACACAACAATCACCATGTCTCTGCACTACCTTCCCCCCGTCAAGCCCTCGGCCATCGCCCTCGGCACCGCCTTCAACCACGGCATTGAGCTCGCCGTGCTCGGCCCCATCTTTGGCCAGACCTACCAGCGCGCCAAGGCTGCCAACACCAAGGAGGAATTCATCCGCTCCAAGGAGGCTTCCGGTGCTGCCCTCGCCTGGGGCTCTTCTCTCGTCGGCTCCGCCCTTCAGAGCTACGGTGTCGGTGCTCTGATTAACGCTACCGGTACCCTGAGCTACAAGGGCGCTGCTTACCTCGGATCTCTCATCTTCTTCGCCACCTCTGCTCCCGGTGTATGTCTCTCTCCTCATCCTGCTCAGCTGCCATTGATATACTGACGGTTTCATCTCTAGTACATCTCTCAGATCTTCGTCGAGAAGCGACCTCTCGACACCGTCGGCGTCAGCCTTGCTACCAAGCTCGTTGAGACCCTGGGTCTCTCCATGGTCCTCACCTGGTGGGGTACCCGAACCAACCCCTTCGAGTAAAGGGCATTCATCATGATGACTGCATGATATTGGGGATGAATTTGACTATTCGGCCATGAGGCCCGTGTGAGATAAGGAAGAGGGTCGATGATGTACCTACCTACCAGAAATGCCATTAAGGCAAAGTAATATCACAAATGATCAAACAAATACCTCTTTTCCCTGTGACGATGATGAAAATTAAATACATGAATCTGCCGAGTGAGCTCTCGTGACGTTACTCCCTGAATCAATCGAATGAAATGTGTTCTGCTGGAGAAATGATGAGAGCTTTGTCTCGCAAAGCTTTGGAGCTTGACCTAGCTTCATGAGGCAATTGGACTCTTTCTCCCCGCAGCACCAGCCCTGACCAATTGACTTGAAAAATCTACCATTGATTCAAGCAGACGGATGGCTCAAAGCAAGACCTTCACACGTAGCTCAATTGTGATGAAAATCACCCAAAAGTGACCACTGAAGTCTTGTAATCATATCCCATTTTTAATAAAGTAAAGTACCCTGAACGCCGCCAAAGCCCTCATCCAGCCATGTTCTTCGGCCGGATCCTCTGGTATAATACAGCCAGACTTGTTCAAACACCCATTCCACAGAGCAAGGTCTACACCTCTGATCTGGTGCGGCACCATCACGCAGATTGCAGCTCAGAAAAGCAACACCCCTCAGTACTTTGATCCGCCCTTGACCCAGAAGGCCTGCTTTCCGTACTCCTTCTGCACGTACTTGACGAGCGACGCGTAGCTCTCGCCAAAGGCCTCGCCGTCGTCCTCGCCGTCCTTGTCGGCAGCCTTGTCGGACTTCTTCTTGCCCTCGGACTTCTCCATGATCATGACCACCGAGGTGGGGCGCTTCGTCTTGGCCGCGGCGCCGAGCTCGGCGC
>JADBHU010000498.1:0-57127 GCA_017140155.1 Fusarium devonianum | reverse complement strand
GAGGTAAGGTGTGGGGGCCGGCGCTCCCGCATACCATCCATTCATTTGAGAAGATGGTGTGTGAATCCGAAAAGAGTTGAAGCTGGAGATGGTGGGAGGGTGTAGCTTCGATGCTTAGGGAGAGTGGGAAGAGGTGTAAGCGGAATGTTGGATGCCAGCTCAGCAATAGAGAAGCAGATGACCAGGCTTTATGGCCCTGTTATTAAGCACCTGCTGCGCTGTAGAGGCTTGCTACAGCGACCTCTTGTGGGCGGTGAGGCCCGTGAATCCGGTGCGGCTGCCCGCCGCGAATGATTGTCGCTTCCCCGGAATGAAAACGGAGAGATTATATGATTTAATTAATTGATTTATTGATTTTATTTGTTTCTACGTTACATGTGGCTTTTTACCTATGCACATCTTACAGACCCATCATGATAATGCATTTTGGATGTTTTGCTTTAGTCAAAATCAGATGCTTATCGGTGCTACTTGGTCAACCGCACTCTCAACATTCTCGACTGTATGGTTCAACAAGATACTCCTCATCAACAGAAGCTAGTTTTAAATCTCATTTTCGTTCGAAATATTAATTAAGTAGATTCGCTGGCTTCAAATCATACACCTACAGTAACTGCACCTGGACTGTAGCCCGTACATACCACAAGTATCCGCCTCGGCTCACTCACATGCCACACACAGCAAAGAGGCGAGCAATAAAGACAACGATCGGCGAAGTATCCTGACTACTTACTCCTCCCCCCCAATCCCAGCTGATGGCCTGTTTCGACTCAACGGACCGACGACGATAGGCGCCGCATGAATGGGACCCTGATGAAGACGGTGTTCCCCCAGGCGATGAGGCTTCTTGGTGTACATAATACGTGCTGTAGTACGCCTACGCCAGTGGGCAGCGGCAGTGTGTGGCGCACCACCGCAGCGAGGCTGCCTGCTGAGGTGCCGCTGGTGACACTTGGAGCCGACTTGAAGTGACGGTGAGAGCCAGAGTTGTGAGCAGGGCATCTCACATGCCAATACGAATACATACGTGGATGTCTTCAATAAGGTGAGGCATGCAGGGAATCAGACGGTCTGTCCGTTATCACAGGCTCAGAACGCGGCAGCCCTGGAACTTTAGGCACTCTAGCCATCGTGTTCGTCCTCAGTGCAGTCCGGGCTACTGTTTTCATTTCCAATCGGCCGAGAGTGTGTATGCAGTCTTACCCGTTTGTTTACAAGTGTACCAGCCGAGTTGGTCACGCCTCTCCCCAGGCTCAAAGTTGCCTCAACAACATGGCACTGCTCTGCCCTCTGTCAACAGACCCCAATCATCTGCCTCAATTGGCATCATTGCTGGACCATTTGTCTCAGTCCCTGAAACAGGGTCCGAGTGCATTTTTATATCGCACACCCTTAAACTCTAAGAGGCTGAGAGCCGTGCTCAACGGCCAACATCGGCTGTCGTCGTCGGATCAGATGGTCTTTTCCACAACTGCGTACCCGAGGGCCGGAAGAACTGCACGCGTTCATGTGAATGCCCTCATCGCGTGAAAGCCAGCATCACATCAACTCCCACTGTATCCCGCAAACGGGCTTCCTTCTGCACACCTGACATCTGACGGTTGGTAATGCCGACCTAATGAAGTTGATTACCCTCGATCACTGAGACAAGGATGTCGAAACCGACCACTAAAGCTTAAGAGACAACCAAGCATTAATGTTTTAATGAGAGCACCCTAAACTGTATTGATGGCTTCAAAGCAAAGCAGTCTTATCTTTATATCATAATTTCACTTTATTCAAAGGGTGTCCTAGATCAGAGCACAAGAGTGTGATAAGATGATAGAACTATAGATCTTAATTCCCTCATGGTTATTCACCAAAATCATCTTCAACTTATATGCGTACTTATACCCAGAGTCTCTTCCTGTATGCTGTCTGATCGCCGTATCCTTGCGTTTTCTAAGCTCGTATTCATCAATTGCCACCCGCAGGCCGCGCGACTCTGCCATGTCTTCGCATCGCATCTTCAGCCTGCCAGAAACGTCCCTTACTCAACTATCAACACGTGAGTACTTGGTAGCTTCAAGCTGCAGGCTGGGTCTATATTTTTCGTTTTTCATCCGATACAATGCATGGCCTTAATGTCGACATGTTTATAAAACGATGTGGAAGTGATTCAAGGTCGATAGAAATTGAAAGATTGAAGGAGCAACACGCTCATCGTTCAAGACAAGCAAGACACCTGGTCACAATGTTGCCTGCTCCAGTCTTTACACTGGCGGAGTCAGTGTCTGATGTTTATATTGAGGTACAGCCCATCCGTTGCTCTTATGATCAGGACAACCGCGTGTAGTATCGTATACTTTACCATCATACACTTCACTCTCGTGAAAGTTTGAACATAATCTTTCCTGCCAACACCACAGGCTCCTCTATTGAGGCTGCTGCTTACCACTGCTTCGTAGATAAACGGCTTCGATGGGCCAACATGCAACGCCCCTAGACCAAGCATCAACTGGAGCTGAAGACAAACCGTCTGTCGACATCAGTTTCGGTAGACTTGCCTGGTAGGATGGCTAGAAGAAGCCTACGGTCACACAGCGAACAGTGAAGCTCTCGATAGGCAATCGTGGGTAAGTTTCATAGCGAAAGTGTCGGAAAAGGCTCAAATCAGCTGCGTCAAAGTACTGTCGGAGTTGTTCGTGACGGTCGAGCCACGCTGGGCTCTGAGTAGATGCTACCATTTCTTGGCTAATGACTGACAAAGGTTCACATTTAGATGATCCTCCTTTGCACTTGACCTTCTCTTCTCCCAAGTAACAGATCCTATCCGAGATTCTATCTGGCCTTTTCGGAATGCCAGTTGTCTCAAACGCATGCAGACTGACCGGAGTTGCGGGCGAGCAAAGGCCTGGCCGCCAGTCCCCGATAATCACAAATTGGAATTGCTCATCGGTGCAAGATCCGTCGCAACGCCTGCCAAGCCATATGGCAGAATAACATCACAATAGCACACCAACAATGCAGAATGGTATGGAACGAGGGATTCGAATACTTTTGGGCAATGATATCTTCATGATCGTCATCTACTGGCTATGCCATTTTCACATAATTAGTGTCGACAAGCATCTCCATTGCTCATCTCCTCTAAAAGTCGTTGTCATCGGCCCCCGACACAATAACGTTGTTGACCTTCAGGACCATGCGACATAGTTGTGTGGCGAGCTGAAGCTGCTGCTTCTTGCCAATCAACGGGTCGATAACAAAGGCGTCCTTCATGTTGTTGTTTCCGCGTCCCATGCAGTCCACGCCCAGTTTTCCGCGGCCTTCGGGTCCCGCCTTGACCTGTTGACTCTTGATCTCCGCAAGAGTTGCGATAGGGTTCAGTCCGCTGTTCTCCGCCAAAGTCATGGGCACGGTGTCAAGGGCCTCAGAAAAGGCGCGCATGGCATACTGCTCAAGGCCAGGAGTCTTGACAGCCTCATCCTCGACGGCCATGGAGCAGGCGATCTCGGCAGCACCACCGCCGTACACAACTCGGTTGTCGCGGACCAAGTTTCGCACCACGCAGAGAGCATCGTGCAGGGATCGCTTGGCTTCGTCGATGATCTGCACATGTGTTAGTGTCAATCTTCTACAGGGCGATGTAGACGTACCATCTTGTTGCTGCCACGGACAAACACCGTCACGGCTCGTGTGTTGGCACACTCCTCAATGACTAGCATCTTCTCACGAGTCGTGCCGAACGACATCTCTCGCACCACACCAGCCCTGCCCAACTTGTCTGCAGTCAGGTCCTCAAATCGAGGAACTATTCGGCCGTTGGTGGCAATAGCAATCAGCTCAATCTCGGGTCCACCAACCCATCGAACAGCCGGCAGCTGGTTCTGTAGAAGAAGATGGTTGGCCTCGTCGTCGAAACCCCACTGGCAGATGGCCAGGTTGGCGCCCGTATCCTTGATCTGCTGGATCATCTCGATGAACTTGTCCTTCTCGTAGGTTTGCAGCTTCTTGAACTCTTCGACGCTGGTGATGTCGAGGTGGTGCTTGGTCTTGGGCTTCGGGGGTTCGAACGCGCATGTCAGGATGGCGATCTTGGCGTCTCGCACTTCCGAGGGCATCTGGGGGTGAGAAAAGTCCTTGTCGACAATGACACCCTTGACAAGAAGGGTATCCTCGAGAGCACCTCCAACCTTTCCGTCAACCTTGATTAGCTCGAAATCGACGTCTTTTCGGTCCAGGTCGGCGACAGACAGGACAGCGTCGACAGCAATGTTGGCGAACTGGTCGTGCGCCTTGGAAACAATCTTGCTTCCCAAGCTCGTTCGTGCAACCTTGACTAGGTTGGCAGTCTCCTCTCGCGAGAAATCAATGGTATCTGAGATGTTGTCAAGCTCTGCGACGGCAATATCACAGGCTTGGTCATATCCGTCGGCGATTCGAATAGGGTGAATGCCCTTGTCGATGAGGTCAGCGGCCTGCTCCAGCAGAGCACCGGCCAGGACAACCACTCCAGTGGTACCGTCACCAATCTCGTCGTCCTGCGACTTGGACAGCTCGACTAATAGTTTCGCGACATGGTTGGTAATCTCCATCTGTTGTAGGATGGTGGCACCATCGTTCGTCACGGTGATGTCTCCGTCCGGCGAGATAAGAATCTTGTCAAGCCCGCGAGGACCAAGAGACGACTTGACAATGTTTGCGACGGTACGAGCGGCGAGGATATGGGACTTGACGGCTTCGTTGCCGAACTGGCGTCTCTTCTTTCCCTGGCTGGGAGGGTGTTAGACAGCCTGGACACATGAACGTTTTGAGCTGACTTACTCTCTCACGACGATGAAAGGTCGACCCTGTTCATCCTTCATAACCGCCGCTGCTGGCTGTTAGCTGGGGCCTAAAGCAAGAGGTCGTCGCAGGTACCGTTTGACACATCTAAATCTGTCCCCTCGTTAGCTACCCCTCGCCCCTCGTTCACGAGTTATGTAGGACTCACTTAACGAATCCATCTTGACTCTGCGTTGTCCACTCGTGACGGGGAGCTGTATCGGCTGGTAAAAAGGCGATTACTGCGATATTAAAAGGTCCCACGAAATTTGGTGGCAGCCGCGAGCTTCTATCCCGTTCTTGATAATTAGATCCCGAATTTTTTGAACATTGGGGGGTTGCCTTGCGCACTGATTCGGGCGCGGGGAATGAAAAGTCCGGATAATCAGGGGCTTCACCCCGCCAGGCTTCCAGGCTTCTGGTGCTTGGTGCTTGGTGCTTGGTGCTAGGTGCTAGGTGCTCGGTGTGACTTCATTACTGCCCTGGCGAACCCCACTACAGCCTGGACCTTGTGTGTGCCCCGCCATTTATCGATGCAGTCATAGGGAGCCTGGTTAAATAATAGAAAGTTAACGGTAGCAACGACAGCAGCGTGCAGCAACTCAAATTCTGCGCTCGCTCCGGAGATAGCTGAAGAATTCGAGACTTCCGTCCTCGACACCCATAAAGGCCATTCCGCTCTATCAGTTCGCCGTCCTTTTTCTTATCAACGAAGATCCCGAGGTCGAACCACAACCCCCCAACTAAACCTTCATTTCCACGGCCACCAAAATGTCTCGCCACCGCATCGTTCACACCTTCGATGCCGACGATATTGTAGACGAATTTGATGGCGGTGACTACGAGGAGGAGGAGGATGAGCTCAGCCCTGAGGATCGTCAGGCTATGGACCAGGGCACCGCAGAGGTTCGCACAGCACTAGGGACTGAGGCGGACAAGGTCACAAAAGCGCAAATCGAGGAGGCTCTCTGGCACTACTACTACGATATCGACAAGTCAGTCACGTTTCTGATCAAGACATTCATTGCCCCAGCCCCAAAACCAGCAAAGAAAGCCCCAGAAGGTATGTCAGTCTTTTTTCCTGCTTCGCAACGCCTCTTGGGGATCGGAGCAGACCACGGGCGTCTGCCAAATGGATACAGCTCGGGTGTGGACGCGGTCAACAGAATCCCTTCATGGTATTTCCATGATATGCCATGGTTGAACGTGCCGGAACATCGCCAAACTACCTTCATCGAGCCTGAACGTCCTCGAGGTGGGTTGCTAGGCGGAGGCGAGGGTGCACCAAAGATGTCAAAGCTCCAGGCTTTGGCAGCAGCCAGGAAGAAGAAGAACGAGGGGAAGAAGGAGCAAAAAAAGACGGAAAAGGGTATCGAAAGACTGTCAATCGCCGATTCCCAAAAAGAAAACCGACCGCCCCTTCAGAACCTAGGCAAACGACAAGCTCCCGGGCCGCAGATGGAGCCTGGCACGCCAAGTCAGAAACCTTTAGAGCCTGAGTCTTTGAATTCTGCTCCAGGAGAACCTGAATCCGAGGTTGCGCACAGCGAACAGCCACCCAAGGAGGCTCTTCCAGACGCCGGCCCCAAGTCCCCGTCTGCCTTTGCTCGGACGCTCTTTGGATCTGCTCCAGCCAAAGCCCACAGGCCCGATACTTTTGCAATGCCATACACATCCTCCTCCTCTTTCCTCGCCCAAGCCTTCGCCGAGCCCAGTCCAGATGACATTGTGCTTGCAGCTCAGGCGAAAGGTTCGAATTTTACAAGGACGAAATGATGGGCTAATCTAATTCCTTTCAGCGGGGAAAAAGCCAGTCGCAAAGGCTACGAAGAAGCCTCAAAAAGAGAAGGACGTCTCCGAGGCTGAAAAGGACGTTGCCGCGCTCAAAATTGCCGAGGCGGCACCGCCCAAGAGCAAGGGACTCGACGTCCTCAAGGAGTTTGAGAACAGCGCCAACAAGAGGAGCATCAGCTTCGTGGTCGTTGGTGAGTTCCCTCGGCTTGTTTGCGAACTATGCTGATAAACCAGGACACGTTGATGCTGGCAAGAGTACTCTTATGGGTCGGCTCCTGTTGGAGCTCAAATTTGTCGAGAAACACACCATTGATCGGTACCGAAAGCAGGCCGAAAAGTCTGGCAAACAATCCTTTGCCCTTGCGTGGGTGATGGATCAAAGAAGCGAGGAGCGAGACCGAGGCGTGACCATTGATATCGCTACGAACCACTTTGAAACGGACAAGACCAACTTTACCATTCTTGACGCACCAGGGCATCGTGACTTTGTGCCCAACATGATCGCCGGCGCCAGCCAAGCTGATTTCGCCATTCTGGTCATTGACGCAAACACTGGGGCCTACGAAAAGGGCTTGAAGGGGCAAACACGCGAGCATGTCTTGCTTCTACGAAGTTTAGGCGTTCAGCGACTTGTTATTGCCGTTAACAAGCTGGATATGGTTGGCTGGTCACAAGAACGGTTCGACGAGATCAACCAGCAGGTCAGTGGTTTCCTGACTGGCCTCGGGTTCCAGAACAAGAACGTCAGCTTTGTCCCGATTTCCGGTCTCAACGGCGACAATATCGTCCGCCGAACGGAAGATTCAGCAGCATCCTGGTATAGTGGACCAACCTTGATCGAGGCTCTGGAGGATTCAGAGCCCTCAACGACACGGGCCCTCAAGAAACCTTTCCGAATGTCTATCTCCGAGGTTTTTCGATCTACACTCGGCACGACAACTATTGCTGGACGTGTCGACTCAGGCTCTATCCAGGTCGGCGACCTTCTCTTGGTGCAGCCAAGCGGAGAGGAGGCATATATCAAGTCCATCATGGTGGATTCGGACATGCAAGACTGGGCTGTCGCGGGCCAGAGTGCCAGCATCGCTCTGACAAATATCGACCCCATTCACATCCGCGTTGGCGACATGCTTTGTCACGCGGCAGACTCAATCAGCTGTGCCGACACATTCACCATGAAGGCCATGGCCTTCGAGCATCTGATGCCTATGCCCGTGGACCTTCACCGAGGACGACTGCACTCGCCGGGGCAGATCGTTTCTATCACAGCAACACTCGACAAGGCCAGCGGAACGATTCTGAAGAAGAAGCCCAGAGTCGTGCAGCCTGGAGGTGTAGCGCGGGTGGTCATCAAGTTGGCAGCCAAGGTTCCTCTTGAGCCAGGCCAGAGAGTGGTGATACGAAGTGGTGGCGACACAGTTGCTGCTGGGCTTCTAGAGTAGTTGGATACCACGTCTGAAATCAAGGAAATTATACCAAAGTTATCCGTGGCTGTGTGATCCGACGTCTAAATCGTGACGTGACTTCTTTCTTTTTATCTATAACCCATTATTGGGGATGCAGATTCAATAACATGATCAACCCAGAAAACAACACCTTCGCAGCCAACTCCTTGCTTTAACGCTGACCCTGAAGCTCCTTATCGACTTGCTGTTTAACCAGCTCACCCACAGCCTTCCAGTCATTGCTAACATCAGCAACGCGCTTGGGCTTCTTGTCGAGACCAATAAACTCTTCGGGCAAGACCTTCTCCTCGAAGTTGAAGCCCTGCTGGTCCTTGAGAGCTAGCTCGACAGCGCCGGCAAACTTGGCCGGATGGGCTGTTGAGAGGGAAATGTGAGGAACGGCTCCAGCCCGCTCCTGAGACCGGAGAGCGGCTGTTAGGCCGACGGAAGTATGGGGGTCCAGAACGTAGCCAACTTTCTCGTAGAAGGTCTTGATGGTGTCCAGGGTCTGCTGATCGCTGACTCTCTCGCTCTCGAAGGTCCTGCGCGCACTGTTGAGAACGTCCATGTATACAGGGCCGAAGCCTCCCTTCTCCTTGAGGTCCTTGAGCCATGTGTTGACCTCCTGACCAGCCTGTTTCCTGTTGAATTCGACATCCATGCCAACAGTGGCTGCGAACTCGTATGCCAGAAACCAAAGAAGTCGTTCAAAGTTGCTAGACACCAGGATATCCATGGCCGGGCTGAGCGTTTCCCGAACACCCTCTTCGTGGGCCTTGACGCCGTCCACTTCCAAGCCACCCTCTGCCTCGGGTCCGCGTGCCGGCTTCTTCTCGTATCGACCCGTCTTCCAGAATCGGTCGAGGATATCGTTCTCGTTAGTCGCAATGACGAGCTTGTCCACGGGAAGACCCATGCGGGTCGCAAAGTAGCCTGCCAGAATGTCTCCCTATTCAAACTGTTAGTACCGGGCCTCGATTGGTAGATGGGCAGACTGACAAAGTTTCCGGTGGGCACCACAAAGCGCACTTTGTCGCCAACCTTGAAAGTGGAAGACTTCTTGGCCAGAGCAAAGTATGAGTGGAAGTAGTAGACGATTTGTGCGAGAATTCTCGAAAAGTTGATCGAGTTGACAGCACCGAGCCTCAACGACTTGTTAGTCTCGGGGTCGCTGAAGAGAGCCTTGACAATATCCTGGCAGTCGTCAAAGGTGCCAGTCACGGCAAGGTTGTAGACATTGGCGTCCGTGCAAGTGGTCATCTGAAGCTCCTGGATGGGACTGACACGTCCCTTGGGGTGCAAGATGGCTACTGACACGTCCTTCTTACCCCTGAGACCGTGAATTGCAGCAGATCCGGTCTGAGCAGTCAGTTTCGATACTATAGAGCGTCAAAAGTCAAGTCACTTACATCACCGCTTGTTGCGCCGACAACGGTCAGATGGTGACGGTCTGCTGGCAAGTTAGCCCTTCACTCCCGAACGTATCACCATGGGCGAGCATCTCGTGACGCACCTTTTCCTTCCTTTCCAACATTCTTTCGCGCCAGAAGATACTCGAAAAGGTTTCCCAAGAATTGCAGGGCACAGTCCTTGAAGGAGTAGCTGGGACCGTGGAACAGCTCGAGGAGATGCAGGTTGTCGTCCTGCAACTTCACCAACGGTGTAACCTCGTCTGCGCGGAACGTCGAGTAGCTTCGGTTGATGATGCCTTGGAGATCGTCGGCGGGGATTTCGCTACGCGAGATGTACAGACTCAGGATCTGGAAGGCCAATTCCTGGTACGAGAGATCTTTCCAGCTTTGCTGGGGTCTACCGTTAGCCATTGGTCCACAAAACCGTCTTGTAAGTCAGGGATTACAGCGTCTACAAAAAACATCAACACGCGCAAAACTATTTACATACCCATTCTGTCGCAGCTGGAATCTCATGGGGCAGAAAGAGACCGCCGTCCGCGGCAAGTCCCTTGAGGACAACAGTCTCGAAGGAGAGCTTGAAGAGATCAGCGAGCTGTCAAATTGTGCCGCACAGGGAGGCCTACACCGTAGTCACCGCCCCTCGTAGAGAGGTAAACTTGAGACTCGCTGTGAGTCTTTGACAAATCGTTGGCCATGATGTCGTTATATGCGTGGGAAAAATTGATGCCCCCCAGAGAACAAGTCCAACATGCCCCTCCATCTCAAGGGAAAAGTGGCGGGGTCGGTCCCCGGAAGATTGACCGGCCGGCCGAAACCGGAACAAGTGGACCGGCGTGTAGTATGAGTCTGATCTAGAATACAACAACGCCGATTCGCTCAAGTAAATGACTCAACCAGAACTAGACTACGTGATCAAACATCAATGCTGGGTTGCTGTAAAGGTGCAAGGCTGCACCAGCGGTTGTGTGGCCCAATGGTTGGTTGTATATTATGGGCGAAGTAGGTAATAAGCTCAAACACCGTTATATGAAAATCATACATACACTCCATCTTGTTTCCACATATCAAGTCGAACAATTATTCGCAACAACAATTTCACTTTTGACGTTTCGATACATGCCAATGAGGGGCTCACAAATAACCCCTGCTAAGTTCATGGAGACTACGATAAGTAATTAGGCTCACAATGGTATGGATTTTATGGTCGACATGTTAGGCATCATAAGTACATGTATGACATGTCATCAGTCCTCATATTGATGTGACATTCACCAAGCCATTCAATAAACTAAACTGCAGGTTATAGTATGAAGGCTTTTGGACTAATTTTATCACGGTTTTGATTACTTTGCATACAAATAATAAAGAAATGAGTTTGCGTTATTGTCACTAACTAGTACAGAGGTATATCATAGCCTGCTTAATCCATCAAACCCTTCTTGCCGTCACCATCCGCATCCTTCAGAGGATTCAACCGATCCATCAATGAAGGCTTCCTGCCAGTAGCAGCTTGTCCACTGGAAGCAGACTGCACATCAACACCAGAATCTCGGGACTGCAACAAGTCAGTATGCTATCATGCGAATTATGAATCCCGACTTACATGAGCCTTGTTATGTAGGGGATCGTTGCTGAGAGCACCAGTCTTGCTCTGGTCGTACTGGTTGTTGTAACCAGTGCCACGGTCGGTTGAGCCAAGGGCATTCATCTTGGTACTGCCACCAATGCCAGCACCTCCAGTCGAGCCAAGGCCAGTACTGCCACCAGTCGATCCAAGACCGGTGTTGCCGCCAACAGTTCGAGATCCAGACTCAAAGCCCGTGCTGGAGGGATCATGCTTCTGGCGAGAAGCAAAACCTCCAGCCGCGAGGCCTCCCGCAGTTCCAGATCCAAGGCCACGGTGCTTGTGCTTGCTAGACTTGCCGAGACCGCGAGACTCCTCATCACTGGAGCTGCTGGAGCTAGAGTTAGAGCCACGACGCTCGCCTGGGCCACGACGACTCTTGCGAGTGGCAGCAGCTCCAGCCGCACCAACAGCAGCACCTCCGAGAACACCCTCAGTGGTACGGCCCATGCCATGACCTTCACGGGTCTGGCCAAGGCCAGCACCCTCACGTCCAGCGCCGTACCCAGCTCCCTCGAGGCCGGTTCCATCGCCGTAATTATCACCGTGATGGTGCAGATGCATGCTCTTGTCGGCATCTAGTTGCTCGCCCTGGAGCTCCTTCCTGTACGGCTTAGGGCATCCCTCAAATTCGGTCAACTTCTGAGCTGTCTTCTCTCCGAGGCCACCACGTTCGCCAGTAAACTCTTGAAGAGACTTGACGGGTAGAGTAGATGTTCCGTGATGAACAGGAGCAGAGTGATGGGTCTCATGAACAGGGATAGTAGTGTGAACCACGTGAGGCTGCACAGTCTCCTTTTGAACGATGGGCTGAACATGTTCGTGAACATGATGGTGGATGCGCTCGCCGCTCACTACGGGTGCAGTGGTTGCAGAGTGTGTGGCGCTGTGTGTAGTAGAAGTGTCTCTAAACTTGGCAGCCTCTCGGTCAAGAGTATCGCGGGTCTCCTGCTCCTTGCCATGGTGGAAGGTCTTGTGCTCGACAGGCACAATGTTGTGGTGGTGTTGCTCGGGGCTGAAGATGTTATTAGAAAGAAGACAAGCATGAAGCAAGTGCTTTGACACTTACAGTGTCTCCTTATGAGTAAGAGGCTGGACAGTCGTATGGTGGTGGTCCTGGTGAACCTCTCTGTCAAGAGCGGTGGTTACGTTCTCGTGTTGGTGAGGGCGGACATGCTCCTCGGTGACATGGGCACGAACGTCCTCATCGACAGTGGTCTTGTGCTTTCCATCGTGAGAGAGGAAGCTAGAGACGGCTTGCTTTGCTTTATCCATTTTGAGTTCGGAAGTTTGGTGGGTAGTATTGTGATGATGGTGAGAGTAATAGAGAAGAGACTATAGCTGGAGAAATCGAGATTCGAATATCATTAAATACTTGGGAGCAAGCTCTATGTGCGCGACGCAAACCCCCTCTTCGTCATGTCTAGCATCATGGACGTCATCTTGCAAGCCGCAAGCAGCGGGCGGGAGCGAAAGAGAGCGTTCTGCTGCTGACGTGTGGAGACGTTCACCATGATGCGATGCTTGTAGGCGGTTGGTGAATACAAGCCTTCCATGTCATGCCGCGATCTTGATTCGAGGGGCGCTTAAACCCCTTTAGGGCCGCTGCACACGTCAACAGAGTGGTCTGGAACTCCTTTCGGGGCCATTGATGTGAGCTTCGTGGCAATCTCAGCTGAAGCAGACGCATCATTATCGATAAAGCGACGTCATGGCCCGTGGAAGAGGAGGAAGTGGTGCTCCGAGGGAGCAATGACATTGAATGTCTCACGGCCCAAATCGGCGGGTCGGGCTTGATCAGCCTCGATCGATGCGGGGCGTCGCATCACCAACAAGCCATCTGCAGTCGGGAATGAGCCGCATCGTAGCTGGTGGGTAGCTTGCCCGTAAAACGATATGAAGCTGCGATGATCAGGGAAAACTTCGTCGAGCTCAGGGTCGAGTTGAGCACAAGCTAAGACTGTCTTGGACAGTGTGTGATATGGCGTGTACTAGCGCCAAGTGGCTCAATATGTAGAGCGTCATCGACCAGCGGGATACGCAAACTTCCGCTGTGATCCTCGCTGTCGATCCCGCATTGGCTGATCTGTATGTCGGAGCGATGCGTCAATCGTTGTCAGTGAATGGATGATGCGTTGTCGAAAACCTGCCCCTTAAGGTTCTTTCGCGCGATGGCACTTATGGCATCATGGCATGATGGAATGAGCCTGGTCTTAATTCACGGGTAACTCGCAAGTGCAACAGCTTCAGCTGGTTTCTTAGCTTCGATCATCCAGATCTTTGGGCGGCAACTGCGCCTGGCCCTAAGGCCAATGCGACTGGCTTCGTTGATCTGTCCGCCATCTTCTGTCGACAAGAACCGACAACATCCACCTCCACACCTTGCAAGTCGGTTACATGGCAAACCGTCTCAAGAATGCCATCAAGAGGCGGGCATCGCGCTTCTTACATGGAGGCCAGGCACAGAATGCCCCTGACGGACCAACTTCGCCAGGCGACAACACTGCTAATGGTTCTTCGGGAGATGCGAAGTCACGCTATAGAACGTCCCTGAGCCGGTTGGGGAGAAGCTCTCAGCCAGATCACAACCGCGATTCCCTGAATCATTCACAGGGAACCACGTCTGCGGCAAACCCTGAGGACTTCTCAGCGCATCCGGCGATTCATCCCTTGGCTTCTGAACCAGCTCCACGAACGCCGCACCTCGAGAGGCCGCAACCTGGCGTGGACTTTCCACCAGCTGAGCAAAGCTCGGCAGAAGACAGCAAGAATTCGTCAGGACGGTCGCAACAACAGACCGAGCAAGAGAGAAAGCTTAGTATTTCGGCAGATCCACAAGACCTCCGCTCGAGGCTGTCGCGGCTGGCGATCGCTCAGGAGGATTCGAAACCCTCGCAGCATCTCGTCACGCAGCCAACCCTCAGGCTTATAGGTCAAGGCCCCAGTACCAGCCAAGAGGCGCAGTTCCAGCTCATAAACAAGGAGTTGCATGAGGCGACAAATGGCGAGACTGATTTTCATCTCCAAAACTCGGTCGACATTGACCAAACAGTTGACACTCGGGCCCCTGTGGTACACGAAGAGATCAAGCCTCACGTCCACACCATCTATGAGCCGCAACGAACACGCTCGATACATCACCATGAGCACAAGACGTTTATTCAGCCCATTAGTGATCCGAACCCCACGGTTTTGCCCGAGCAGCACTGGCTTCAAGATGGCAAGACTGGCGAGCTTTACAGAATTCCAAATGAACTCGGCAAGAGTCTGATATGACGGCTTTAGTGAGGGATGATCATTTTAAAGTCGAGATGGGAGCACAAGCGAGGAGTACCGGGCATTAACGCTAGCTTACAATATATAAAGAATGTAATTCTGTCTGCTAGAGCGTTGCAACACACTTTTGATTTGCATGTTGACCCTCATAAACCGCAGCGTCTAGGGTAGCGCAACTGCATTGTATCATGGTTGACATATATAAAGCCGAGACCCAATGAACGCAGGGTTTTTCCCGGAACGCCATGTTTAACAAGGGGGCCAATGTACCGTACCTTCAAACTAGCACTTGGCGACATTAAGGACAAGAGATTCTCCGTGTTACAGTACAGGCGTTCCAAAAGGACACATTCGGTAGCTGGCCTCCGAGTATCCACTTTCTCCCGATGGGAATATTCTCGAAGTAGCCAGTGAGCTACGTAGGAAAGTACTAGGAGGTAGCACGAGATGGCTTCCTTGACACGACGTCGCCACTAATCACAGTCATCTCTATGCATGACTGTACCGTAGGCAGATACAGCACTCTGATTCACTGAAAGAACTCCATAGAATGACCACCTAGGGGCAACTCCTGGAAGCTCCAAGTGGCCTCTGGAGCTGAGGCAATGCCTCTGATTTAAGGGCTGAGGCGCTGGCGGTTTAGGTGTGTCAGGGGTCGACAGCCCCGCCCAGAATGCACTGTCCCCTCTTTTGGCTCCGGTACTGCCACGCCTGGAAACCCGCAGAAATATACATCGTGAGGCTGCGAGTCACAGTGCCGAACCCCAGGGCCCCCGCAAGGACCCCTGTCACGTGGGGCCGCCATTGATGTGAAATCTGGCCTCTTGTGCAATCTGGACACCTCGTTTTTTTGGAGAGCGGCCTTCATAAGTTGTCGGCCTTCCTCCTGTCAAACCCGATTCTTTCACCATTACAAGATACCCTTTCTCTTCCACACCAAACGACCGCGCAAGGCTAAAGTCTCGAGCCTCTGCATTTTGATTGATTTGTTTTACTGTTGTTTCGTTTCGCATTGCTCGACTAGAAAGCAATTGCACAGAGCTCATCATGGCTCGCTCAAGGAGCTCAATGGCCCTGGGCCTGGGACTCCTTTGTTGGATCGCCCTCCTGTTTTCTCCTCTGGCATTTGTCCAGACTGTCCAGGCCGACGAGGTCGACAACTACGGAACTGTCATCGGTATTGTACGTTTTGAGCGCGCTCTCCAGTCTCCAGCTCCGCTAACCGACGCAGGATTTGGGAACCACATACAGCTGTGTCGGTGTGATGCAGAAGGGCAAGGTCGAGATTCTCGTCAACGATCAGGGTAACCGAATTACTCCTTCATACGTCGCCTTCACCGAGGAGGAGCGCCTGGTTGGTGACGCCGCCAAGAACCAGGCCGCCGCCAACCCTACAAACACCATCTATGATGTCAAGTAAGTCATTATTTGATTGCTCCCGCCATCAACTCTTGTGCTGACTGTCTAGGCGACTTATTGGTCGCAAGTTCTCCGAGAAGGACCTCCAGTCCGATCTCAAGCACTTCCCCTACAAGGTCATCAACAAGGATGGCCGACCTGTTGTTCAGGTCGAGGTCGACGGCGCCAAGAAGCAGTTTACTCCCGAAGAAGTCTCTGCCATGATCCTTGGCAAGATGAAGGAGGTGAGTTATCTACCGCCTGTCACAAGCAGCAGTGCAAGCTTGCAACGCTGGGGTGACAGCACGATGTAACCATACTAACTTGCAACCAGACCGCCGAAGGTTACCTCGGAAAGAAGGTTACCCACGCCGTCGTTACCGTTCCCGCCTACTTCAACGTGAGTTGTTATTCAGCGCCTAGGCTTTATTCCGTACTAACAACCTGCAGGACAACCAGCGACAGGCCACCAAGGACGCCGGTATCATCGCCGGCCTCAACGTCCTCCGCATTGTCAACGAGCCCACCGCCGCCGCCATCGCCTACGGCCTCGACAAGACCGACGGCGAGCGACAGATCATCGTCTACGATCTTGGTGGTGGTACCTTTGATGTGTCTCTGCTCTCCATCGACGACGGCATCTTCGAGGTTCTGGCCACCGCCGGTGACACCCACCTTGGTGGTGAGGATTTCGACCAGCGAGTCATCAACCACTTCGCCAAGCAGTACAACAAGAAGAACAATGTTGATATCACCAAGGACCTCAAGGCCATGGGTAAGCTCAAGCGTGAGGCCGAGAAGGCCAAGCGTACTCTGTCCTCTCAGATGAGCGCCCGCATTGAGATCGAGGCTTTCTTCGAGGGCAACGATTTCTCCGAGACCCTGACTCGGGCCAAGTTCGAGGAGCTCAACATGGATCTCTTCAAGAAGACTCTCAAGCCCGTCGAGCAGGTGCTCAAGGACGCCAAGGTCAAGAAGACTGAGATTGACGATATTGTCCTCGTTGGTGGTTCCACTCGTATCCCCAAGGTTCAGTCCTTGATTGAGGAGTACTTCAGCAAGGCCGCTTCCAAGGGCATCAACCCCGATGAGGCCGTCGCTTTCGGTGCCGCTGTCCAGGCTGGTGTACTTTCTGGAGAGGAGGGTGCTGGTGGTGTCGTCCTCATGGACGTCAACCCCCTGACCCTCGGTATCGAGACCACTGGCGGTGTCATGACCAAGCTGATTCCTCGCAACACTGCTATCCCTACCCGTAAGAGCCAGATCTTCTCCACTGCCGCCGACAACCAGCCCGTGGTCCTGATCCAGGTTTTCGAGGGTGAGCGATCTCTGACCAAGGACAACAACATCCTCGGCAAGTTTGAGCTTACCGGCATCCCCCCCGCTCCCCGCGGTGTTCCCCAGATCGAGGTCTCTTTCGAGCTCGATGCCAACGGTATTCTCAAGGTCTCTGCCCATGACAAGGGTACCGGCAAGCAGGAGTCCATCACCATCAACAACGACAAGGGCCGTCTCACCCAGGAGGAGATCGAGCGCATGGTTGCTGAGGCTGAGAAGTACGCCGAGGAGGACAAGGCCACCCGTGAGCGCATCGAGGCCCGAAACGCCCTCGAGAACTATGCCTTCAGCCTCAAGAACCAGGTCAACGACGGCGAGGGTCTTGGCGGCAAGATTGACGACGAGGACAAGGAGACTGTAAGTCCACTCTTATCTTACATCTTAGGAACTCAGACTAACTTTGGGCAGATTCTCGAAGCCGTCAAGGAGGCCACTGAGTGGCTCGAGGAGAACGGCGCCGAGGCTACCGCCGAGGACTTTGAGGAGCAGAAGGAGAAGCTGTCCAACGTCGCCTACCCCATCACCTCCAAGATGTACCAGGGTGCTGGTGGCGAGCAGGCGGAGCCCGAAGGTGATTTCCACGATGAGCTGTAAATGCATAGACTGGTGGGGGAAAACGACATAATCGTTCAATTCGGTGTTTGGTTGGTGATTATGCGCACTATGTAAAGAAGATAGCGCAAAGCCTTGATTTCGCGTAACTGTGTCATTCGCAACGTGTGTTGAGCATATGTTTCTGACCATCTGTAGTATAACGCCGTTAAGGGATAATCATAGTTCTCTGCGTGGGTCTTTCATATCATATCTACATTGCCGACCTAGTCTGAACAATCTCCAGGAGTTGATGGCGACACATAAGTTCATAGCAAAACAAAGCATTATCACTTTATCAAATCCCATAAACTGTTATATGTGCCAGATCCGTGTTGGCATGACTAGCGGAATCACTGGAGAGTTTAGCATGCTCTTAGCTAATGAAATGCCTTATCTTTGGCACTGATCTTGCTGCCACTATGAGGTCTTTGGTACCACCAGCACAGCTATTTCGAGAGCAGTGTATGCTCCGTTACACACGCGACGGATTGTTTGAACCAAGCCAATTTGTCCAACTGCCATGAATGGCTGGCAACAATAGGGCGGCGGCGCTGTTGGCAATGGCTCTGCAACGGGATTTCGTTTGCAGCTGTCACCAGGTGCCAGCTGTGGCCCGAGGGAAGACAAACGTTCCGATCAAGGATTCTTCCCAACATCCTAACTCGTCGTTTGCCAGTGGGATACACCTGCGTTACTTCTCCTCATGGCATTGCAATTGCACATTGCCATTGCCGGAGGAAGCCTTCTCACGTCAAAGCACTTCTTGGATTATCTCCCTTATTCCTTCACGATCACAATCACACACACACACACACACACACACACACACACACCCATCTCAGGCATACTCCACACTGCGTCTTTGCCACAGCCATGTCTGGCGTGGATACCGATTTCTTCGAATCACTCAGGCAGCTCTTCAGCGAGGCAGGACGCAAAGGCCGGGACGGGCAAATCGAATTCGCACATCTTCGCAGCCCACTCATCGACTTTGTCGTTGCGTGCAGCCGCATGGCCCCCGCCAAAGCGCGAGCGAGCTGCGGACTCAAGTTCATTGACGGCAGCGAGCCTAATACTCTTTTGACGCTGCCCCGAGAGCAGATCCGCATCGAGAACGGAGCTCGAGCTCAGCTTGAAGCCACCAAGACCGGTGATGAATTCGTCGACACCCTGAGACGTGTAATCAAAAAGCAAGCGTCTTCTCGCCAAAGCCCTAGACGACGGTCTTCCAAAAGCCAGACTCCAATCAAAACCCCTCCTGGAAGCCCCAAGGGCAAGGCACAGCGACGTGCCGAGGCGGCTGAAAAGAACAAGAAACAACCGGTTCGCCTCAGGTTACGACGCAGTTGGGAGAAGACATGTACTAAGAAGAGGCTACAGCAGTCGACTCCCATGGACCTCGACTCCAACCCTACTGTCAGCACTCAAGGAGTGTCCAAGTCGGTACAGGCGGATTCGAGCGATTCGTGTTTGGACAACTCCTCTCTCTCTGATGTTTCCGACGGACAGGAAGATGTCCAGATGAAGGACGCGTTTGATACAAAGAGCACAAATGGAGCGGCTCAAGGCGATAACAGCATTCCGGCTCAACGTAGACCCGGTACTCGCGAAGTTGCCGCCGAAGCCTCCGAGATACAAGCGTCTGATTGGGACGCCTTCAAGCCAAAGCTGTTGAACATGCTGGCTCGAATGCAAGCCGATCCTACACTCGACGAAGCCGAGTCAGCCTTGAAGCGTCTGAACTTGGCCAGTTCAAAGCTTGAACCGGAGAGGGCCTTTATTTCCGCCGAGACCTGGCAAACGTATGAGAGCAAGTTCATCGAGGCCGCCAACAAAGGTTGGTTCGACAAGCCTTGGGCCGATAGACACCACAGGATCGGCAGAATTTTCTACCTCAAGGAAGAAGAGATCGTCATGGAGAGCCGTGACTGGAGCCGGCTTCGCGCTGCTGCTAGAATCTGGGCCATCCTTACTGAGATGACTGCGCCGCAGCAGGAGCCTGTCAGTCGAGAGACGATGGACGAATGGCTGACTGAGAAGCTCGGAGACATTGATTTCCTGGAGAAACTCTTCACCTGTAAAGAGAGAGTTGCGGCGATCAAAGGTCCTGGAGAGAGGTAATCGAGAACGCAGGTTTGAGGTTGAGGATGCGTCGAAAATGGACATGAGCCGATCCAGTGATGGCTGAACTGACGGATTGCACTCAGAATGGAAAAGGTCAGGGAGTGAATAGAACGATGCCCTGCACTATTGGTCTCAGTTGGATCATCTCGTTGAGGAACATGGCACCAGCAGACGTCAAGGAGAGCGAAGTGACATCGTGGTTAGTTATAAGTACTACTTATCATGCAGGGTTGTAAATTAGTTACTAATAACTCATACCTATATTAGTATCCGTACTAATTCTAATTCACAATTCTAATACTAAACTAATACTAATTATTTTTAGTTCCTAAATTAGTAACTAAAATACTATTAGTATTTTATACAACCCTGCTTATCAGTTTGACGGATACACGTGACTTCGCGTTCTTGCAGCACCCTGGCTGAAGCGCGCTTTCGCGACCAAGATCGAGCAATGACGCCATTGACATCTACATTCTACGCCTTGTCTTCCGATCCGTTAATAATTCATCAGTGCTCATCTTTTGACGACAGCTCGAACACTTCTATTTCTGCCACCCAGATCCGCTCAAATGCCGCCTCGGAAGCGCTCGGCCGAAGCAATTGTCAGTCCTCGCCGAAGCTCCCGTCGCATCTCCACCACCAAAAGCCAGTACTTTGAAGGAAGCGACGCAACGGAAGAGAGCGATCCGCCGCCGAAGAGGAAGCGCGGAAGGCCTCCGAAAATTCAGGCCAAGAGAGAAGTCTCCGAGGATCCCTATGAAGATGAGCTAGTACAGGAACCCGAGGAGGAAGAGGAAGAAGAAGACGACGACGATGAGGATGCACCACCCAAAGTCACAGTCATACCGCTGGAGAAGATGAGAGATACAAATGGTGTCGACTACGACGATGAAAAGCTACATAAAAATACCCTTCTCTTCTTGCGAGACTTGAAAGCCAACAATCAGAGGCCATGGCTGAAGTGTAAGTGTGTCGCGGCACTGCGGGATCAAGGCTAACTTGTCAGCGCACGATGGGGAGTACAGACGCGCATTGGCAGACTGGAATTCGTTTGTCGAACGGACAACAGAATCGATCATTGAGGCCGATGAAACTATCCCTGAGCTGCCGGTTAAGGACGTCAACTTTCGCATTCACAGGGATATTCGCTTCAGCAAGGATCCCACTCCATACAAGGTTTGAACCTCTCAGCTTTCTTAAGACCCTTGCTTACATCTACAGCCTCACTTCTCTGCTGCATGGTCTCGAACCGGCCGCAAAGGTCCATATGCCTGCTACTACATCCACTGTGAACCGAAAAAATCCTTCATTGGCGGTGGTCTTTGGTGTCCCGACAGCGGACAACTCCAGAAACTCCGCGCGAGCATTGACGAGCGGCCAAATCGGTGGCGTCGTGTTTTGAACGACGAGGCCTTCAAGCGGGCATTCCTACCCAAAGCAGCGGCGCATGCGGATCCTGAGGCCGCTCTACTTTCCTTTGCGGAGAAGAATAAGGGCAATGCTCTCAAGAAGAAACCAAAGAACTATACCGCCGAGCATCGCGACATTGAGCTGCTGAAGTTGAGGAACTTTACTGTTGGAACCCAGATCGACGATAACCTATTTTTTGGTGACGATGCGCAGGAACAGATTGGCGACATTATACGCCCCATGGTCGCATTCGTAAGAATCCCACAACCGAACAAAGCCAGACAGCTAACGTTACTAGATCACTTTCTTGAACAACATTGTCATGCCTGACCCAAATCACGGTGACGATAGCGATGAAGACGAGGAGGATGAAGATTAAGAAGCGAGCAGCTATGGCTTGTATACGAAGATGCACACTTCCAAAGTAGCCGGCTTCGTGCTGTTTATTAAAAGCAGGCGTTACTTAACTGACGGTACTACTGTCCGCATGTCTCCTAACCCGTGCTTCTCAGCACATGTTGAACAGGGCCACGCTGGGGTCGTGGTCGCTGACCTCGCCCGCGGTGTCCTGCCAGGTGTTGATGTGCAGATGCTCGTACTTGACGCCCTTGCGGAGCTCCTTGCTAATAAACATGTGATCCAGCGCCTGGCAGTTCATGTCGAACAAGTACGTGTAGCGCTCGGTGTCGGGAATCTTGGCAGCGTCATCAAGGTCAACGAGACCAGACTGCTTGATGAATGTTTGGATGGGCGACACCTGGGCGAACTCGTTAAAGTCACCAGCAGCAATGATATGCGCCTTTCGGTCCTTTTGGAGGATTTGTGCAATAAAGTCCTGCAAATGTTAGTTGTTGAGCTCCGCAGCCGGCACAAAAGACTTACAGCTGTGATTTGGACTTGCTGGAGACGCTTCTCGACGCCCTTGTTGAGAGGAGTACGAAGATCGCCGTGGAGCGAGCTGGAGCCGCCCTTGCTGCCGAAGTGAACATTGACAGTAAAGAAGGGCTGCTCGGTACCCTTGACAGGCTTCCACATGGCCACAAGCGGCTTGCGGCTGTTATCAAACGCCGTGTTGGTGGGGTCGATGCGGCCGGGGTTGTACTTGAGGGATGGGCCATCGAGCACCTCGTTAGCAGAGGTAGGGGTGCCAGGGTTAGGCTTGACGAGCTCGACGACGTCAGGGTTGTAGAGGTATGCAGTTCGGATGTTGCCGCCGGACTCGCCTCCGTCCTGGTTGTTGACGGGGTCAACATCAACCCACTCGTACACGACGCCGCTGGCTTTCTCAATACCGTCCACCAAAGCGGTGAGGGTCTGGTTGGCCGAGACGATGCCGTTGTTGGTAGCACCAGAGTCATCCTGGACCTCTTGCAAAAAGAGCACGTCGGGAGTCCGCAGCTTGTTGACGATCTGGTCAATGACAAGAGGCAGATGCGCCGACTTAGGGTTGAGGTTCTCGGTGTTGTAGTCGGCAACGGAGATGCCCTTGCACGAGCCCTTGCTGGCGAAGCTGGCGGCGGGGTGCTCAGCATTTGAGCGCTTCTCAGGCTTGGTGCCAGTCAACGGGAGGATGCGGTAGAAGCCAAAAGCGTTGGAGACGACGCCGGTGATCTCGCCCATGAAGTCACCGAGCTTGACGTCTGCGTTCTTGGAGCCATCGACAGGCGAGCCGATGGTGATGGCCTCGGGGTTGGCATCTAGATGGTCAGAAGCTGCAACGCGTGCTGGTTATGTACTGGACATACCTCGATCAAGCATGGTCAATCCTCCGTGGCTGTTCAGGCCAGATACCTTCCAGTCACCGCGGACCCAATAGTCGCCATAATTGTTGGGTCGGCTGATGGCATACGCGCCGCGGACAGTCACGAGCTCGCCGACGAGGCTCTCCCAGAAGTCAAGACCGTACGTGTTGGGCTGCAGCTTGGGGTTCACCTCGGAGATGCGGCCCTCGGCATTGGGCACCGCAAAGACATCACCGCTGTCTAGCTTGGAGAACTGCTTCTGGGGAGGGCTGGGGGTGTCCTTGGCGATGATCTTGGGCTTGAGCTTGTTCTTGGACGACTTGACGACAATGTTCTTGGGGGAGCTGATTTCGGTGAGGTAGGTGTAGTCCTTGTTGGACCTGGGTGGTTCGTTAGCCATGTTCCGTCAAAAGTCGTGGGAATTTGTATAGTACCTATACTCCTCAACAAAGCCGTCGAGTGTCACAATGTCTCCGACAGCGACCTGGCCGATGACCGCCTTTCCAAAGACGTAGATGCCCTCAGACGTGGTGATCTTCTTGTCAGGCTTGGTCGACTGCAGGTAGAAGCCGTTGGTGGCAATGGCTGTCACCAGACCCTCAACGTCGCTGACATTCTTGCCCTGATACGGCGAAAGGTATCGGTCGCCGTTGATCTCTGCAATGGTCAAGGCTGCAGCCAACGGGCTGAGGAGGGAGGTGAGGAGATACTGGAGCTTCATTGCAGCGTATGGATGGCTACAACTGAGGTCGATGTCGAAGCTGTCTGATCGTGAGGTTCCTCAGCCGGGCGGCGTGGGTATTTGTATGTCGCGTTGGAGCCCATCCATCGTGAGCCCACGCCGAGCAACGGCACGGCGCAGATGCCCCGAAGCGTTACCGAGTTATCTTTTGGCATCTCTCCATTCTCCATCGCCGTTCTCCCACTTCGCTCTTGTTGTCCTCTTTCAGAGGTTCCGCCAGCTCGTTCCATCTAGGACCCCGGTCCCGCCTTATCGCGCGTCCTATCGACCCGCGGCGCCCTGGCACGTTTATGCAGGCGCCGCCGCCGATGGACCAGTCAGCGTGGGCACGGGGGCGATGGACGCCTTGCCCGTTTGCGCAGGTCGTCTTGGAGCTCTTGGCGTTGGGATCTTTTGCTGCTCCAACTCTCCCTGTCCTGGTGTCGATTGCCGGGCAAGTAAAGGAGGACGGATGATCGCGATGCACGATTGGCCAGGCCATTGATTGTGTCTTGCCCTCGTGCCATGTTGCCTCAGGACTAAGGTGCATGTGCTAAGTTGCCCGAGGCCTATTCCGCAGGAGGCCTGCGCATTAAACATGAGGTTTCAAAAGGTCATTGGTTCCAGACCGAGACCAATGGTAAGGACAACTCACTTCCGCGAATAGGGGTTGACAATCAGGCCAGTCAGTGCTGGTTTCGGGGAGCTCCCACAATGCAAGGGATTTGTACTATGTATCTCGACAGCTCAGGCTACCTAGTAGTAGCCAGCTTCATTCAAACACAATCACAAATCATAACTGACTCAATTTGCTTACTTTTTATTTATTTCTCATGGATCATGGCAGCATCTCTTACTGGGGAAACTCAAGACACAAACCTATGGCGGCGGCTGCAACCCGATTCGCTTCCGAGCTCAGTGGTAG
Organism: Fusarium devonianum; assembly: GCA_017140155.1. NCBI lineage: Eukaryota > Fungi > Ascomycota > Sordariomycetes > Hypocreales > Nectriaceae > Fusarium > Fusarium devonianum. Next base: position 32,512 of record JADBHU010000498.1, on the reverse strand, counting down.
AAGTGGACCTTTCATGCTGATAACACATCAGGGTTGAGATACCTAGGGGCTCTGGAATAACAGCTAGCCCAGGATACGACGGCGAGCCGTATTGCAGGAAGTCCCATCACGTAATGCCTCAATTGATGAGGAAAATAACTTCGCTCAGTAGTGCGCTCTATCCAACCGCGACTCGACGTCCTTGCTCAACAAGAGCGACGTGATATAGGAAAGTGACAAGTACACCTCCCAGAATCGCCTTGCCTTCTATATCCTCAAACCCGGCGTATCAACACCCAGTCCCTATGGGATGGGTAGGGTGCGTTGTCTATAAGACGCCTGATTCCGAAAACCCAACAACTCATGCTAAAACAATGAACAGCCAAACTGAGTTGCGCCTCGGCTCCGTCTGGATATTCAGGTCGATCAACCCTTTGAAGCGCTGAGGATTTTCTTGAGCCCTGCCAAGGCCCGCTGTTGGGGTGGCGGCGCTGTAGGTCTATAATGTGCGTTCTCGTCGAGAAAGGTTCAACCGGTGCTAGGTCCGGCCACAGTACCTTTTGTGTCGGCCTTTTCCTTGTCCTTATCGTTGGGAATATCGAGATCGCGGTACAAATTATGTTCGTAAATGTAGCTGATGACATCATCGGGGATTCTACACTGGTCAGATAGTGCCTTAGTCAGCCATAGTAAGTAAGTACTTACAGGTAGTCGATGCTCATATCTCGCTTTAGCAACAAGCGCACCTTAGTGCTACTAATGTCGTTGGTAACAACCTGCACCGTCACTGTTAGCCATGTGTCGAGGGCGAGGACGCTGGCGAGGAAGGGCATACTTGGCGGATGATGTGGATGTTTTTCTCCCACTCCTTGAGGTTTGCCAAAGCCGAGTCAATTTCGGTTCCGGTGCGCTCCATAGCAAACACTCCGTAGTTGCGCAGGATGTGGTCAAGATCGCGCTCGTCCCACACGCCCGGGGTGGACATGGTCTGGATCAGATCGAGACCAGCAAGAAGAACAATCCGGGCGCGCTTTCGAGTACCATCGGCACACTCAATGCCGCCCATGACTTCGTTGATCTCGTAATCGAAGTGGTCGAGCACTCGGGCGGTGGGAATGTAACTCGGGCTCTCGGCCTCCCAGGTGTCGACCATAAGCCATTTGGACATGTTTTCGGTAGCAAGCCTGCACATTTCGATGCGATGATGGGCAGGGGCAAGGCCTTTCTTTTTGTACGCGTCGCTCACTGGTCATTCGGTCAGCGAAAGTGGTCCTCTCTCAACAAGACTGCAACGTACCAGGACTCAAAACTCCAGCCACAACCTCAAAGCCTATGGGACGTTAGCAAGCCCAGGAGCCAAGAGTGCAACAAGCAGATCAACTCACCCTCATTACGAGCATGGTCCCGAGCCATAGGAAAGAGCCTAAGGTCTTCTAACGGTCAGCGACAATACACGGATCGATAACGGGAAGTGGTGTCTAACGCAGAAAGGTAATCGGAGAAACTAGAGCTGTCAGCTAAATGCGGCATCGGAGATGATCGGGGTATCGTACATGAGCCACATGCAACTAAGACCAAGGGAGTCTTCTCGCATGTGCGCTGTAGGCGGTGCGAGGGAAACACGTAGCCCTCGGGGGTGTGCTCCTTGACATATTGGTAGTCGCAAGCCATCTCGACTGTTTCGCGGGGTGTAGTGTTGCAAAGTTGAAAGTTTCGAATCAGGCGAGGCGAGGGGTTTCGCAATTCAGACAGAGCGGCCGGTGCCGACGGTTGGCAGCGGCGTGAGCGAGAGTAACGCCAGTCGGAGACAAATGCCGAGAGCGGAGAGAAAATCCGAGCAATCCGGTTTGTCGACAGAATCGGTGAAATGGAGTTGACGAGGTCGAGAATGGCGATGGCAAAAACCGGCTCCTTCACTTTGTTGAGGATGCGCACGAGGATTGGTAAGATGACTAGGCCGTGCGATGGCGGAGGGGTACCGGAAATACGTAGGAGACCCAAAAGATCCAATAATATGTATCGATGCTCTGAGCAAGGGCAGCAGTCACTGGTTGCGCGATGCGAGCTAGTTGCGGTTCAGCAAGACGTGTCTGGTTGAGTCAGACTATGTGAGTGAGGTAGAGAGATGTGTAAGATGTAGGAGTTAAGAGGACAGGATAGTGAGAAGGAAGGAAGGTTTTCGTTTCCGGTCGCTCTTGGGGATATTCGAAAACCGCACTTGATCCAGGCAGGACAGGCAGAATGGCAGAATGGTGGGTTGCTGCGTGGGCGCCGAGAGGCCTTATTCAGGAAAAGTGGACCTGACTATCCAGTCGAAGCGATGGAGCCCAAGGTGCTTTCCGGTAGTCTGATAGGTCAGATCTGGGCCGCTAAGGCCACCAAGACCACAGCTGCCCCTGTCCACAGGCCTCGAAAACCCACAGCCACATTCGCACATGCACCAATACGCAAGTCCAGGCCTTTGATGCAGCAAGCGCACGCCATCGACCATCACGGTACGTAGTGAGTGTGTGGGTGAGTGACCGTTAAGCGCACGGCAGAAGGGGCTTTGCCATTCCGAAATCCTGCCAAATGGCTGACAGCTTACTAGTACTCGGCGATGGCGGGAGTGGCTTTGCTGTATGCCTACCTAGGTAGTAGAGAGAGGTTTTTCTTCTCGCTCCAAAGGAACTTTGTAGCAGCTATCCGAACCGATCCACGCATTCTCTATTGAACTCCTAGGTCGGTCGGTGGTGGGGAACGTTGACAGAGTGATCTAAGCCCCTCCAGCGACCCCGGGTCGAGGGAACTACCTTACTATGGTAAGACTCCGGTCCCCAGTCAAGCTAACCCCAGGCGTCTCACCACTGGCCAGTCCGTCGCTGGAGCGGAAGACGGCCCTTGTACTGATGGCATTGCGACCATGATTCTAGGGGGTCAGCGATCTGTCCCTCGCCTTCGGTGATCTTGTTGTTCCAAGATCTTGCTTGGGTCATCTGCCACCGTCGCTCTCTTACGGCAGGCCAATGACACTGGCATAGCGGCTGCCCAAGGCCTTGGCCCATTTCGCGCCCAAAAATCGGCCAAGATCTGAGACTCTCACTCAAGACAGACCGCTGGCTTGCGGTATATACTAATCTCAGACTGTGTTGAATCCGGCTCTCAATGCCAGACAGGAGTAGTTCGGATGAAACTCGGATTTTCTGGCGATAAGGTAGATCGAGTCCAGCCTACAGTACGCATCTTCGTAGCGTTCTCTCCCCCGCGATGACGGCCTTTGTCAGCAGTGTGAGTCAACCACCGGCCAATCGGCAATCATTGCCTCGTGCGTCCCTGGGCTACTTACGTAGTAGGCAGTACGTACCGAGATAGGTGTCGATGAGGTGAAATGCGGGGATCCCTTCCTTTCCTCGGGTGGGCAGGATAGCTGTAGTAGCTGGGGTACTATGTCATGATAACACGCAGTACTACAGGGATTCACAATATCTGAGTTGATGACGGAGGCGCTTTCTCCTTCATTAAACGCGCAAGCCAGCAACACTAATCACAAACGTCGACAAGTATCGCAATCAGCAGCAAACCTCAGCCTGTGCCTCAGTGCGCCATCCTTAATCCCCACGACGGGCGAGCCCCAACCTTCTCCACTTGCCTAGCAGCACATGGCCCAACGCACGACACCGGGTCCCGGGACTGGGTCACTGCGTTTCTGGAGAATTATATGATGATCACCGAATAAAAGCACATTAATCCGGTATTTCAGCAAACCATTGAACTGTCAACTACGTAGTTGGTCTACAGGAGGCGGACTTGAGCAAGGTCCACTATCGCGACCAAAATCGTGCCTCGGAAGTATCTACAGGAATCAATAGCGCGCAGGTTGAGCTAAGTGGCTCACAAGTTCCCGCCCCCGACTTTGGAGTTGGATTCTCTGGAGAAGCAAGGCCCAGAACGTTGGCATCTTTTACGAAGCCATTACTATGTTGACCCCTCGACTGTCGTGCTGCGACAGCCAACTCACAGGGTATGAAGTGTATCCTCGACTCTGTCTGTCTCCTGGCTGTTGATCCTCAGTAATGCTCAGGCTATGTCGTACTCAGGGATCACACGCATGTGAGCCTGGGTGGTTATCTGCTAGATGAAGCCTCGACAAAGCGTGCAGAGATCACCGTATCACTTCTGCAATTATCGATTCATCGAGGACACGCATTCAACGGGCGCCTTTCGCCGGCAAGGCACCCTACCATGCGTAGTCCAGTGATCGGGACCTGACCTTCACGCATCCGGATCATTGTCTGACTTGAGAAATGAACCACGTGACTACACTGCCATGGACAGCATGCGCGTCAAACCATCGAACTCCAGGCCTTCCCCAGGTCCTCTCCACGTGGACAAGGTCAGGCTGCGGATCCGCAAGCTCGGGGGCGCGGGGATGGGACTGACTCTGTACCTCCTCAACTCATTCTTTTGTGGGGAAGTGGCAGACTGTTGAGCAGCCGTTGGCGTTGAATTCGATTCAAGGGGGCCTTGTTTTCTCTCAAACGTGTGGCTTTGATTGCACGTACGCTACTTCTGTCATCAAACACTCCGTGGACTTGTCTGCCTCTCGCAGCAAGACTTGAGCCTGGCCAGCCCTGGAATCGACAAGTGGCAATGGAACAACTCCCCCGCATTATACTCTTCATCAATCGCGAGTTACGTATGCATCTAGTTTCCTTTGCACCGCGCGCTAACGCGACCCTTCCTCCGGCCGGCCCGGTCGATCGCAGAATGGGATACTGGTCCCCTCACATGGCTTGCAGTCAACGCTTCGGGTCTCTGTGGGCACTCAAGCTATATGCAGGGTAAGAGGGATATACTAATCACACTCGGTTGAGAAGGTGTTTATTCTGCACTTTATCTTCAGTATCCAAAGTCCTCCCAGACAATATTTTCCCCCTGCAGCCACCCCTCGAGAGCTGGTAGCAACGAGGGTCCCGTACATATGAAGAACTGTGAATCCTGTCCCTTTAGTGGTTTAAGATCATCCGAACTTATGCGTCGCTCCTCTACATCTGCGCCAGCCTGTGTGACTTCCTCCAAGTATCTCGTATCTTCTCTCGGACCGGTAAGAAAAAGCTTGGTCATTCTGGCAAGCTTTGGGGTAATGGAAAATGTGTCGATGGCAAGCGGCAGGTCTTCAAAGCGGAGGCTCCACAGTAGCCGTAGAGGAACGCCTGATTCAATGACAGCTGGGGCTTGTGCGAGAAGGGGGGTGATTCCCACGCCTGCGGCCAAGAAGATGCGCTTGAGGCTCTGGTCTTTTAGCGGTATGCGAAATCCCTCTTCGCCGCCAAAACCTAGGACAGGTATCACCAAAGGCACACGGAGATTATGTTTCCAGAGGAACTCTGTTACTGGGCCGTGTCTCCGTGCCGTGATTTGGATCTCTTTGTTACCCTTGTTGCCCGGTGGACTTGAAACGGTAAATGTCCGTATATAGTCATCATTGATGCTTTGCGGATTATGATCGGCCATGTGGCTATAACCAGCTGACAGTTCTGGTTCGAAATCAAGCGTAATATATTGCCCAGCGAGCCAGTGTGGTAAGGGCTCTCCTGACGACAGAGCGAAAGTGAATCGCTGGATCGACGAGGTGAGTGTCTCTCGTCTCATTAAGCTCGCCGAAGCCGCCCGAGAGTTGCCTGCGATGTGTGTGTCGCGCTCGGACAGAAGGTGGCGTACAGGCGGGTTGTACGGTGACGGCTCAACAGCAGAGCCGCGAAATGGGAGCCCGCATCTGACATACTTGGCAGAGGTGATGGATACCTTGACAGCAAGGTGAGTCCGCGCGATGATGGAGGAGGCTTGCTCGCCCACAAGAACCGAAGCGGTGCCCGTGAGATAGAGAACATTGGCGGTATCGAAATCTGGGAAAGTGATGGCCACAAGAGGGTTGACTTTGAAGTTTCCAAGGGTCTGGTATAGTCTATTCCCGGAATCTGATCTGTTAGAACATATCATCCAAAAGAGTAATGGAGACTTACACTCTGGATACACGAGTTCCAGCCCACTGATTTCGTTCTTGATAACCCTTACAAATCCGGGGTTTCCGCCACGATGGTTCGTGTCCATTGTCTCTCCACTTGTGCTCGATAGGAAAAACGTGTCGGCAGACGCAATCAAGTTGATCGCTTCTTGCGGCAGTGGTAGCTCCTCGGAGACGAGCTCTGGTTTCATCTCGTTCAAGAAGATGTCTTTCTTGTTGAGATATTTGGGGCAGTTTCCGAGGCTTTCTGTCACAGCCATAGCCATCTGAACTGCCTTGCCTCCATTCACCGTGGCACCAACAATCATTCTACCTGCCAGCTTCACGCGGTCTCTTGTCTCAAGATCAACTGATAACCCAGCCATTGCCTTACTTTGGCTATCAAGCGGCTTGACAATGACTCCCTGCCTCACGCCATCCTTGTCGATGCCATCCCAGAGCGCCGCAAAGACTGGGTCGTTCTGCGTATCGACAACACTGTTGAGTGCCAATACATTTTCGGCTATTGGAGTTGCGAAGCCGCGCTCTCCGCCCCAGACAGTCGTCCATGGCTGGCCATCGATATCGAGAGTTCCGAGCGCTATCAAAGAAGATTGCAATACTCGCCTGCCATAGCTCATGGGGAGGCCAGGCGAGGTAGGATTCTCTAGCCGCGGGACCTTGAGCAGCTGGTGCATAGCACGCTCGCCTTCATGAAACGTGGAGACTGCGGAGGGCATGATAGCTAGGAAGCTGCAATATGGTGGACGAGGAATGTAAAGTCGATAAGAAAGACAGGTGCGGTGATAAAAGACTGGATTCAATTGTTAAAGTTTCATAAATTTTGCGACAAATCATCAGCCGCCAGCACCGGTGCTGATATGGTTGGTGACAAATCAACATTTGACTCGAAGGGCGTTTTGAATAATGGTGGTGGTGACGTCTGACATCAGCACCAGTACGGTTGTGATCATGGTTGTAGGCTCTCGCACAAACCAACAATCAAACTCAAAATGAACAGAATCTGTGATGAATCCCCATGCACAGGTTCAAAATCCTGTAACGATCTTTTCTTGTATAAAAATGCCAAGACAATATAAGTGCCAGAACCATAGAGTGCCGTTTGCGCCGCATCGTAACCAATGACAACTCCCACATCGCTCAAATTCCTCCACACTTGTCTCATCGAAACTCGCGTCCTCGCTGGGACTCGTCATCGTACCTGTAAGATGGAGCTCTAGAACCAGAACCCCCAGTGTATGCACGAGGCGGCATCGGGGTAGTCATCTGCCTCGTAAGAGGCGCTTGGAGAGGCATTGGTCCCGTAGCACTGCGAACCGGCGGGTCCGTGGGTCGTTGCGGCTGTCCACCCCAGTAAGAGTTTTCTGAATGCGATGGATTCGTTCGACTATCAGGGTTGTAGGCCTGGTATCTGTTTGAGACAGCATTATGCGTCGGTGTTGTTGCGAGAGTATCGAAAGGCAAGTAGGTATGCATCGGTCGAGCGCTGGGCGCGCGGGCCGGTGGATGGAGGGATGACATGGTTTCATAATCCATTGGACCAGGGCTCTCGGTGAAGCGACCTGGAAGAGAAGGATTGGAATCCATCATCTGGGTTGTACCGCCTTGACCAAAATTGCCATGAGAGGCAATCGCTGATTGCGACTGGGCAAAGTTGTCATAGGCCAGTGGCGGCACCTCGGGAACAGGAGACACGATTCTTCCATAGCCTCTTCTAGAAGTCGCACGAGACGCGCAGCTTGCCACAGACGCTGCGGTGTTGCTTCTCGATGGAAGGGGTCGCGTCGTACTTGTAGTACCTGTGTCCGCGCTTCCAGGAGTCCCAGGTCGCGATGTGTATAGGGGCAACGTTGTGACGGTATCGTTGCGACCTAGCATGAACGCAGGGTCCGCCATTTTGTAGTCCGAGTCAACGTTTGGCAAAGTTGGAAGAGTCGCCGTTCTTTCTACACGAGGCTTCTCGCCAGCTCTTCTCGCTGCCTTGTGCTCTGCCCTAAGTCGATTGGCCTCCTCCCTGGCTAGAGCTTTATTGACCGTCTTGGTGACAATCTTCGTCAGGGCTTTGGTGACCTTGCGTGAGCAGTATCCAGAAAGCCCCCCATCAGCAGCAGGAATCCAGTGGTAAAGAAAGAAGATCCAAAAGAGAACGGCAGCCAATAGAAATAGGGCAGAAAAGACCCAGATGACCAGAGTAAAGCACATGCCAGACAGAATCATAGCTTGCTGGTAGTCTTCTTCTGCAAGAATTTTGATCTTTTCGAAGAAGCTGGTGATAGATTCTCCCACGTTATCCGCAGTGGGTGTCAGCTTTGCTTCGTATACCGACTTGAGCGTAAAAGCATTCAGTACTTGACGAGGCCCGGAGCAGACGATGACACGAATCCAAGCTGTACGAGTTAGTAAAGAACTCTATTGCGGCGGAAGACTTACACTGAAAGCTAAAGTAGGTAAATATTGCAATGTATTGCGCACCCTCCTTGCTCTTGGTGAGTTCGGCAAATACCATAAACCTTTTCCATCCTTGGGAGCCAAGTCGAATTGACTCCCACCGAACAGCAAGGGGATCCAAGTAGCACTCTGCAACATTCCCGCGCTTCATGACTCGGATGGCACGAAAAGCTTCAAAAGCCAGGTTGATGAACGAGAGGATGATGCAAATAGAAAAGATCCATTTCGAAACGTCAAAAGAAATGGCGGGGTCGATCTTGGAGGACCATCGGTCAAAAGCAAGCAGATTGACAGCGGTAAAACTGTCAACTACATAAACAGCGACGGAGACGATCAGCATGAGCCAGAGGTAAATATAAGCGAACACGGTGCCGCATCCTTTGCTCTTGAAGTCACGGAGGTTGATATACTCCCACTTCTGGTCAACAACCTCTTCGATCTGTTTCTTCCGATGACCGCAGCACCCCATGATGAAGATTAAAAAATGACGGCCTGCCGACGGGGATCACCGGTGAAGTTAATGAATGGTATCAAGAAACAATAGAAGATGTCGTAGAATCGAGCCTCGCCAGCGAAGTTAGATCGTGTAAAAGGTCGAGAAACCGACTCCAGGTCTAGGATCAATCGTGTGATGTGTGTATGCTGCAACCGGTGCGCGTAGGTCGACTAACCCAGAGGTCGAGACATGTCGTTGGGGTTTGGCGATGTGTAAGTGCTGATATTGGGCAAACAGATGAAAGGAAATCTGCACTCGAAATGGTGTACAAATTCGGTTGATAGTGCTGAAAACAAACAGGAGCCAAGCAAAAATGCTCGTGAGGAGCACAATGAGAGACTTGAAACGGAGTATGTGACTATACTCGGTGGCTGAACCACATACTATTGTTCGAGGTGATTTCTGAATGGAATGAAAGAGCGACGAAAACGATGAATGACCAAGTCTAGAGCAGGAGAACCGCCCAATCCGCGACAGTAGCAGGCTGGAATATGAACACAAAGAGGCTGAAAGCAATGGAACCGAGAAGAGCGGGAATGGAGAGGGTTCAAATGAAAGGGGAATAAAGAAGTCTCACACTCGCGCCGCTTTGCCATGCTTGACATCCCTCCCAAACTGGAAGGAGCACCATGGGGGTAATCAAAGTGTAACTGCAACCTGCAACCTGCCCGGGCGTGGCGCCTCAGCCTGCAGGTACCAGCCGCTCAGCCAGGGCAGGCCAGGGGGCTTAGCGCCCGGGGCAGGCCCACTAAAGCACCAAACGAGGGGGAACGTTTGAGAACTTAGCTTCAGGTAATCATCTCCACGAGTGATTGGCTTTGCGGAGCCAACGCTTCGGTCGACGGCGGCTCTCGGCAGTACCTTCAGCAGTAGGTAATGTTTAGATGTTTTGGGGCCCGGTACTGCCGGCATCTTGGGTAGGGATTGGTACTTAGGTAGGCGCTGCGCGGGCGCCGAGAGTTGGCCCTTTCCCTTGTCTTTGTTCTCGCTGCTCCAACCGCCAGAAGGAATCCAAGGATACATCCCAACCAGTCCCGCTTCGTCAGACCAGTCCTGACCAACCAGAATAGTTGACCACCAACACGTCACTCTCTATTTTGGTGTTGATTTGACGGCGACAATGAAGAGCAAGTTGCGACGCCTCAATTAGTTTCACGCATTCTGGGATGCTCAGTGCGACCAGACGGCGACAGACGCTGTTTCAGCCCACTTGCATCATGACGAATCCTACGAATTTGTCGGCATAGAGCTTGAAACGTGCTAATCCTTGACTGACTCCACACATCTCCTGCTCCAGCACGACACCATGTCGGGCTAGGAGTTTGATCGTCAGAGCTGAACCTGCCAATGGAGAAGTTCTTGACTTCTAACACAAGGCGAAGATCGTGACAATCAAGGCGCTCCAGTCGCGAACCAATTCTGATCGCCACGGGGCGCTGAAGTTCCGTTTGCCACAACGCACTGACGATTTTGGAAACGTTTGAAAGGGCACCCTTGATGCCTGTGGCTTGAAACGGTACTCCAGGAGGCAGTGCGAGCAAACAGTACGTATTAGAAATGGGGCGCTATTTACTAGTATATTTGGCCGATGCCATTGAGCGCTCTTTGTCGAAACAGTTTAGGTACTAGTAGCCAAGGGGGGCCTCCCGTCGTTTGACAAAGGAATGAGGCACGGCCCAAAGATCATCCAAGCTACACCACAGTGCAATGTTCTTTGTTCTGTGCGAAAGGATGGCAAACGCCAGCCTCACGGCCACTTTGGAGTGAATGGCGATATAGTAGATATAGATAGTCTCATGGGCCCTTTGTTGCTCGAGTGAACTCCATCGCCAGGTTCCGTCGCCATCATGGATTCCGATTCAGAGTCAATCGCCAGCTCTAGTGCTGTATCACTTGTCGGCTCCACGGACAAGCCAGAGGAACCTGTATTTGAACTCGTCAAACAAATTGGCGACGATGTCTGGATTGCCTCGAGACTGAGAGATCCCCGCGGAGAACAATTTCTTGCCACCCCCGACCCTTGCACCAGAATATCCGGAGAAGTCCTCGAACAAGAAGTGTCTGAGCCTCAGCATCAGCATGATGACCAAGAGAACGAGGCGTTGCACCAGTTACTCTACAAGCATAACCAAGCCTACAGCATCCGCCAGATCCTTAACCACGAAAATCTTGTCTCACTCGTTGGCTCGGTCGTGCACCAGGCCTTTACCAAGACGCAAAATCGGGACACAGCTGAGCCCAACAGCGTGCAGTTCCTGGTCTGGGACTTTTGCGATGCCGCAAATCTCAGTGCTATCTTCCAGCAATACGCTCGTGAAGATCCTGCCTACTACCTGCCCGAGTCTCTCTGTTGGCACGTTCTTCGCTCACTCACTCGAGCGGTAACATATCTACATGACGGCAAGCGGCTCTTTTTTGATGCACAAGTCTCTCCGGATCATGTCAGGGAGTGGGTGTCTGTCGACAAAGATTGGATTCCAATTTTGCACCGTGGCATTGAACCAAAGAACATCTTCTTCCAGCATCCCCGTGGCACGGAAACTTACGGGCAATGTAAGCTGGGCAACTTTAGCAACGCTACCCTGACATGCCACGCCGTCAATGCTATCACCGGCGACATGGAAAATGAAGAGAAACGTGGCTGGGGCATGGCATTGACTACACGAGCGGGCAACGAGCCGTTGAGAGTCACTCGCGCCAGACTTGAAAAAGATCCCGAGATGATACTAGAGGTAATTGACCCGTCTCGGTATCCATCACAAACTCACATCTTGCAGGGAGAGCGTGCATACACTCTTGGAGATGAGATGCTGTCTATCGGCGTCATCATCTTCACCATGATGACGGGCGACGCGCTCACTCCTTACTGTGACCATTGTGGCTGTTCGCACGTCTACCTGTCTCGCTCTGTTCCGCCTGACGAAGTTGGCGTCGGATGCGACTGTCCCCTTGGCGGCTGCAGCCATGTATGTGACTCGGATGACCTAGATGCCACCCTCTGCACACCTTGTCCGCCCGAGCACAACTGCCCCGAACCCAACATCAACATCGACTCGCATCTCGCGCGAGCGCGGTATACCACGACGCTGCGGTCTATTGTCAAAGGTTTGCTCTTACTCGATCCGCATCGACGACCGAATGCACGGGTGCAGATGTGTGAACTTGCCAGCATGGTGGAGGCAGCCTATGAGGAATGGAGGCTGGACACGGAAGAGGGAAGGGAATACATCGACATTGATGATGATATGGCTGCGAGATGGAGAATGGCTCGAGACTGGGAGGTCCCATCGACCTCAGCATACGACTGACTACTAAATAGGTAATTATTGTGGATTATGGCTTATACCGTAGTTCTAGGACTCTATAAATCTTAGTTTATTTACGGCCTATGCCTCGTGCTCATATATTCAATGGCTGTCACCATCTCGTCGTTTGCAGTATTCCGAGCGTTAGTCAAACGACCAATGATCTTACACGATGCGATTCCCATCTAACAAGGCCAATAGCATTTGGGCTGTTACGGGTACAAGTAGCTTCTATATCTTGATTAGTAAGGGATTTTATAAGGGCTTGCTTGCTTCCCAGAGCTGTTCTCGTAGAGAGCTGCGATGTGGAGTTATTTCACTGTGTAGCGGGGGGTGCCGGAACACCAACATTCCGGCCTATACCTTTCGCAACAAAGGAGCGGGGTCGTTACGCGCGACTTAGCTGTGAGGCAGCAGTAGTTCGTCGAATTGCCCAAGTACCGGTACCTAGCTGTTTTGGCCTTGTCGCCTACTGTCCATCCGCCCCGCCATCGGCTCGAGAGCAGAGGCCCGTTTCTCCATTCCACCTCATTCATCATCCAAGCTTCACCTCCACGACCATATACTTGCCCACTGTGTTTCTCGCAGTACCGTCGAATATCACCAGCTTGTCAAGCTACTCGAGACTTTTCTTTCTAAGGCAGCCGTTGCCTTATTAGCCCGCGATACACAATCTATACCAAGGCCCTCGATATCAAGTCTGGGCCTCGTGCCCCCCTCACAAGCAGTCTATCATGTCCATCTCGCACCCTACGCCTCCTCTACTCCTCACAAAGCGCCTCACGGCCTTTCTCCATGCGAACCAGACGCCTCAACTGCCCACGCTCCTCCTTACCAGTCCGCACGGCAAGCTTCTCGCCCACGCGAGCGCCCAGCCTGTCGCCATCCTCCGAACCCACGCTACCGTCGCCGCCTCCCTCCTCGCGATACACACCACCTCCGCGCCTGCTCTCGCATCCTCTTTACCGGGCTCGCGTACGCCTGATCCGATCGGTAGCTCCCCGCCGCTGGAAGACGATCCGGAGGATGACGACACGGACCGGCTGTCGCAGAGCCAGCAGCTCGACTCGCATGCTTCCTCCAGAGGCAGAGGCATCAAGCCTGCTACCGTAACCGTCCAGCTCTCGAGCGGCACCGTTGTCATCCGGCGATTGAAATGCGGCCTCCTCTTTGTTTGCATCGGGCCCGCCAGCCCAGACGTAGCAGATAGTACGCCCCATACCAACGAGGTTCATGTCCCTCCCGGTGAAACCTCCCACGTTGGCAGTCCAGACGGCGCAGACAGTATCCTCAGCACGGGTGCGCAGACAACAGCGAGTCTTGAGAGCAGCACGGGCACGGCTGCGGTTGTAGCTGCCCTCCGGCGTCATGCTGCCGAGCTTTCGCGCTGGCTCGACGACAAGCTCGGCACCCTCACTGTTCCAGAGGAAGGGGTTGGTGTCGAGTGACGAATGCATTCATAACAGTTAGGACAGCATAGATGGCGTTGGGAATTATGTTTATAACGACGGTTACCGGGGAAGCCAGTGCTCTTATCCTTGGGCGTTGGGAAATGGATTAAGTAGATACCAAGTCGATACCTAGATCACGCGAGGCTCTCCTTCACATTTATCTTCCGCTTCGATTTTAGGGGGGTATTAACAAATGAAAGCCAACTGAAACGGCTGCTATTCTATTAGTTCAGTCCACCCGCTCACATCTGTGGCCCGTAACGCCCATCCATCCAGAACGCCTCAATATGCATATTATGTACAGTGCCACCATATGGCCCCAAAGCTCCAGAAGCCCGGCATGGAATTCGGGAACGCCAGACTACTCAATGCTCATACGCATGATGCCATCGTGAGTGTCAATCATCCCCTGGAATCCGATCCGGCCTTTGCCGTTGAGCCGACCTGCTCCTGAACTGCCACCCGATAGGTTTCCCGGTGTGCTGCCAGACTCGCTTGGCGCACTGCTGCCGGCTTTGTCTCCGCCGTTGCTGCCCGGGCGTGATCCCCAGGACATGCTATCGCGTTGAAGGGGGCTCTGCATGATGGGAGAGTTGTGCACGCTCATGCCAGGGCTGACTGCCCGGCGCTTGAAGCTGACGGGGTCGAAATCATCGTCGCGGCGACGTTTGCTGTTGATGCGACGGGTGATGTCTGCAGCGCTGGGTGGTGCAGTACCGCTTTTCTGCGAGGCCTGAGAGGTCAGGAAGTTGAATTGTTGGCTAGAAGGAAGACTTACAGTAGCTCCGCCGACCGACAGGGAATCCATCGCGACGTCCTCGCTAACGCCTGAAGAGGAGCCTGGTGGGAGAAAGGCAGCTGGTGGTGGAGTAGTTCTCGCGCCGCCAGTGCTACTGGACTCGGAAAAGGTATCCCAGAAAGGCTTTCCCTTGGAATTTTTTATCGCATGCTGCTTGAAACTGCTGGAGAGGCCCATTGTTATGTCGCCCATGATGTCGTCCTCGGGCACATCATTCAGGCCTTCTTGCTGGACCAGATTTGGAGACGAAGGGGCAGTCGTTGTTTGCGTCAAATCCGCGACAGGCGGTGGAATTCGAGGCTCAAGGTCCATGTCACTCTCGCGGACTTGCTTAACTACTTCAGCTTCACGGCGGAACTCGGCTTCGGCAGGAGTACTCTCCTCCATGAGGGCAGCCCGGATACGCGCGAAGGTTCTCGTCTTTGGCTACATGGTGTTAGTCGATACAAAAAAGTCCAGGGCCAGTATACTTACCAGGAGATTCCCCCGCCTCGTCACAACCCGCCGAATAACATTGCGCTGTCCATCCCCGGGCGCATCGGCGTCCGCCGTCGCCCGTGCCTCATCGGAATCAGCTCCAGATATGTGCAGCTGATTCGCCTGCCAGCTGATGCTCTCACGCCTAGCTCGTGTAGAGTTGCTGGGTGGTGACTTGGAGAGAGATGCACCGCTAAACCCAAGTCCCAGGGGCCCGCGAGCTTTCTTCTTGGGCTGTTTGCGGGGCCTCTGTCGTTGCTGGAAACTCGTAAGGCTGCTCATGGCGGGCGATCCGAATGTTCCAGCAGGCCCTTGAGACCCCAGTATGGGGCCAATCTTGTTGACCCGAGGAGTCGTCACGTAGGTTTCATCCATGTCCTCGTCCATCAGATCATCGTCATCTGAGCTACTTGACGAATCAGAACCGATGGCCTGGCTGCCAAGAGAACTGCTGATGTTCATCTTTTCCTGATTACCCATGACGGACCACAAGGACGTTGAAGTCTGCTCCGGTCCTCCATAGTGACTCCTCCGGCTCGGTATGTTCATCGCCCGACCACCAGCGGTAGGGGACGACTCGGGGGAAGACTGCTCAGCAAGGGTCGAGTGATGCAGACTAGTTGCGGCGCGAGAAAAGTCGAGGCCACGGGAGCGACGAGGTAAAATGTTGGTAGGAGATGCGTAGATCTGCGAGTGGTCGAGTTTAGGAGATAAAGGCGCGGGCTTGACATACGGGCTCACGGCGGGTGGAGTAAACTCTCGAGGCGGCATATGTAGTGAAAAGCTGCGGTTCGACAGTTCTGGGCGACGAGGCGTCACAGGCTGCGGTGTGGGGATGCTGCTGTCGTCTTTGGACGTTCGGCGAGAAGCTTCGACGATGCTGGGTGAGGGCGATAGTCGGGCGGGAGTGCCTCCTCCATCGGACATTGACCGTGTCTTTGTCAAGGGCGACCGGCCATTTGCCCTGGACGTATAGTTTCCAGGCTGCTCTTCGGGGGCCTTGGAGTCCTCCTCCATGATGGCCGAGTCATCATATTCGCCTGTGGGATTTCGAGAACGCTCCATGGTCTGCGATCAGTTACTGGTATCGGTGCAAGGTCGACAGTAAATTGTCCCCCCTGATCGCGGCATTGGTCACGGCGCGAGAGATGTGAGGACTAGCGAGGATACCATGGCATCACATGCTATATCATAGTCCGAGATGGTTTGAAGTACAGACTGTGAACTGATGCAGGCGGGAGGACGCGCGAAGATGCAATGAGCGGGCGGTTACCAGTAGCCCAGAATAAACAGAGGCGGGATCCCTGCAAAGAGAACCATTTTGGGTTTGGCCTAAGGTGTCTAATGCCGAGCTGCTAGTGGGCGGCTGAGGGCGGCCCCGCAGGGAGCGTAGAGAACTGATTGAGGTTGGTTTACTTTTTGCTCAACACATTGCGCCCTTGTTGTTGGTCCATTATCTACTAAGCGGGTGATGGTGAAGTTTGCTAGTAATTACGGCATGTATTCACATACGGAGCAGCAAAATCTACAGACAAGAAGAAACCAAGATTGCCTCTGACTGTAAATCGTCATTCACGCCAATGAAGACATGAAGTAGGTCTTTGGGGATGCCGTCACCTCTACCCTAGATCCCTACGAACCGCAAACTGTAAATAATAGATCTGCCCATTGCCGTCGCCCAGTAATCCACTTCTCACGACAACTCTTGATTGATTCGCGGCACAAGCAACTATGCTCAGGTGTACTGTACCGCACTCAACTTGAGCCGGCATCCGTTCATTTGACGTCAGACTTCTAGGTTGCTACGCTGACGGATGCTTCCGACTACGTAGTAGAGTGGGGTTCCAATGGAGGGGCTCTTCACCACCAGAAATCGGTCACGTCAATCATCAAATAACTTCTTCAAGAACCAGCCTCATACTCAGAATCCCCCATGAGCGCTGCACGAGCTTTACAGCGTCTCAGAGCCCTCCAGAATTCTATTACCCGACCAACCCTTCCACGTGTCTCCACTGTTGCCCAACAGGCAAGACTGCTCACCATGGCGTCCACAGATACCAACAACTACAAGCTCAATCACTCCATGTATGTGCAGATCGCTCTACGGTTATGTACAACCTAAGCTCACAGGCAAAGGATTCGGGTCAAGGACCCCAAGGCGTCCGGTACGTCGTCAGATACCCCGGTGTCGCAGCCATGCGTGCGCTGACTAGCTCCAGTCAAATTCTACGAGTTCCTTGGCATGAGCGTCGTCAAGAAGCTCCAATTCCCCGACAACAAGTTTGATCTCTACTTCTTGGGCTACGACTCCCCCAAAGCCGTGTCTCACGGCAACAGCGCCTTTGACCGGCAGGGCCTGATTGAGTTGACTCACAACTATGGCACTGAGGATGACCCCGAGTACAAGGTCAACAACGGCAACCAGGAGCCTCACCGTGGCTTCGGCCACACCTGCATTGCCGTCGACAATATCCAGGCTGCTTGCCAGCGTATTGAGGATGCTGGCTATAAGTTCCAGAAGAAGCTGTCCGACGGCCGAATGAGACACATTGCTTTTGCCCTCGACCCGGATGGCTATTGGGTTGAGATTATTGCTCGGAACAACCACACAGAGACCGAGGACGTCAAGGAGACTGACGTGTCGACTTACACCATGGTAGGATCCCTTGACTTTCAGAGTGATATCGCTAACAGTCCAGAACCACACCATGCTTCGAGTCAAGGATGCCGAAAAGTCTCTCAAGTACTACAAGGATGTCCTTGGCATGACTCAATTCAGGAAGATTGAGAACCCTGATGCTGGCTTCAATCTCTACTTTTTGGGATACCCCGGTGATCAGCCCTTTTCCGAGGGCGACGACCAGAACGCCATCAGCCATCGCGAGGGCCTGCTGGAACTCACCTGGAACTACGGCACCGAAAAGGACGAGAGCTTTAGCTACCACAATGGAAACCAGGAGCCTCAGGGCTTTGGTCACCTATGTAAGCCAGAGTCAAGCACACACACAGACATGTACAGCACTGACATCTCAGGCATATCGGTCGACAACCTGGACGGCGCCTGCAAGCGGTTCGAGGAGTTGAACGCGGACTGGAAGAAGAGACTCACGGATGGACGCATGAAGAACGTGGCCTTTTTGCTGGATCCTGATGGTTATTGGATTGAGGTTGTGCAGAACGAGCGGTTCAGCGGCAAGGATAACTTTTGAGATGCGAGACGTTGTCTCCCACAGAAACAGCCCTACAGTTGCAAGTTGCTAGCTCAAGATAGTAAAGCAATATGGTTGTGAGAAACGACCGCACGCTTGTAAAAGGAACCTCTTTTGCTACGTCTGCAACGGACGGACTATCTCCGCATACGAGCCGAACTTTGAGGAGCTAACGTTATATTCACTTACCATGTCGTCTCCCCTCCCAATTTTGTGTGATACTCGTTCTGCGGTGCCGACACCCCATGGTCATCACAGGCTTGATGCATCATAGCACTGCCACGACGGCCTGTGGCTTGCAGTAGTCCCCACGGGGGAAGTGAGGGGTTGCTAATTCAGCCTAGGTAGGGTTCGTACAGTATGCACCCCCAAGTCCTCCGCAACCACCAATGCTCGAGGACGTGCCCCGCCGCCTCATACTGCAACGTTATGAGTACATCACTCTCACGTTTGCTCTCCAAAGGGCTCAGAGTTGCGCACGAAGGATAACACCCCGCATGGAACATAAATCCTTCGCGGGATAGCTTGGCGTGGGGATATCGAGCATTAGCTGAGACTGAGACCGGACGCCGCATTCAATTTGCGCGCATTCATTGATGGAATTTGTCTGGAAATCGGTAATCAAGGCCGTATTGGGCTGTTTGGAATGAACAAGTGATTGATTACCTTGAGGTGGCGGAGAAGCCCCTCGAAGACAGACGCCTGGTAGGAGGGGACGTCATCCAGGCTACTTATATCGGCTCGTCGCCTCTCACCTTGCTGGAGGCTATTCCAAACTGCTTCTGTAGACTCGCTATAGACCAGCTTTATTCATCATGACCCCCTCAGCTACTTGTGGTACACCGTCAAGTGAAGGCTCAAACCGCCCGCGGATTCTCGTTCCTGAGAAGGTGTCGAAGGATGGCATGGCTCTGCTGACTCCTCATTTTGACGTCGATAATTTAACTGGTCTGTCGCCCGCGGAGGTTATCAACCTGATCCCCAACTACCATGGTCTCATTGTGCGCTCTGAAACCCAAGTCACGGCCGAGGTCTTACAGGCCGGGAAGAAGCTCCGGGTCGTCGCTCGGGCGGGCGTGGGCGTCGATAACATCGACGTCCCGGCTGCAACATCGCAGGGCATTATCGTCGTCAATTCGCCCTCGGGCAATATTCTGGCCGCGGCAGAACACACCATTGCGCTCCTTCTCACAACGGCTCGCAATGTGGGCCTGGCTGACAGCAGCGTGAAAGCCGGCCGGTGGGAGCGCAGCAAACTTGTTGGTGTCGAAGTTGGTCGCAAGACGTTAGGCATCATCGGCTTGGGCAAGGTCGGCATGAACGTTGCTCGCATGGCAAAAGGTCTTGGGATGATTGTCGCGGCAGTCGATCCTTACGCCAGCGCCGACATGGCTCGTCAAGCTGGTGTCAAGCTCGTGTCCGACTTACAAGAGCTGCTCCCCATTGTGGATTTTCTCACCATCCACACGCCGCTTTTGGCCACAACGCTGGACTTGATTGGCGAAGAGGAGCTGAAGACGATGAAGAAGACGGCTCGCGTTCTCAATGTTGCTCGAGGCGGCGTCTACAACGAGGCCGCTCTGATCAAGGCTCTGGACGAAGGATGGATCGCTGGGGCCGGCATCGACGTCTGGTCTTCAGAACCACTAGCCGAAAACTCGGCGGCTGCCCAACTCAGCAAGCACCTCAAGGTAGTTGCAACGCCTCACTTGGGGGCGTCGACAGTCGAGGCACAGGAGAACGTGTCCATGGACGTCTGCACCCAAGTGCTCGAGATCCTTCGCGGTGGCCTTCCCACCAGCGCCGTCAACGCGCCCATCATCCTGCCTGAAGAGTACCGCAAACTGCAGCCGTCAGTGCACCTCATCGAACAGATGGGGCGTCTGTATTCCCAGCATTTTGGGCGCGGCAGAGGAGGCATGATGGGCGGCCGCCGGTTCGAGCTCATCTACCACGGTGACCTCGCCAGCATGTCCAACACCAAGCCGCTGTTTGCAGCCCTGGTCAAGGGCTTGGTGTCGTCTTTTAGCGACTCGCACGTCAACATTGTCAACGCATCGCTCATTGCAAAGGAGAAGGGCATCGTGATCAGCGAGACGCACTCAGGCGACTCGCAGTCGACATATGCCAACCTTGTGTCACTGCGGTCTTCTCAGGCGGGTAGCAGCGCCTGCGAGCAGGTGATTGAGGGATACGCGAGCAACGAGCGGGTCTTCATCTCCAAACTGGATCGGTTCAACGGCGTGTTTACGCCCGAGGGGACCCTCATCATCCTCCACAACTACGACGAGCCGGGCAAGATTGGAGGCGTGGGTATGGTGCTTGGACAGCACGGCATCAACATCAAGTCTATGCAGGTGGCGAGTCTCGACGCCGAGGCGTCCAAGGGAACTGCCACTCCACCCGATCCCAAAGGTAACGAGGCGCTGATGATCCTGGGGGTCCTTGGGCCGGTGAGTAGTCAAGTGTTGGAGGGACTGAGGAACTCGGAAGGCGTGCTTGATGTGAGCTTGGTCAAGCTGTAAGGAACCTCACCAGTACCCGAGTGACATTCATGGCCGTTCAACACGAGTCCACCCGAATGAGGATTTAAGGTTGCATTTACAAGGGCTCCGAGTAAGGCATGCAGGGCATTTCATTCTGAACGGTTACTTATTGCAGTACGTATGTTCAATCCACAAAGACTCACCAGCCTGGAGAGTATAAATAATTCCGCTGTGACCACAAAACTCCTACCAGGTACGTACGATTACCTCCTGCATGACTTCATCTAGCTCTAGCCGGGCCCACCTCGCAGGCCTTAGCCGGGGACTTACCTAGGGCAGCTCGGTAGTGCATCACCCAGAATCGCCTTCTGTAAGCCTGTAACTCAGTGGGCCGTACTAGGAGCTATCGCGAATCTGGACCCTGAGCTGGTCCTCTCCGACCAATCATGTGATTTCTAAACGCTTTCCGGGAGCTTGCCCCCTGTTGGCGTCATCGGCTTGACATCTTACTAGGTACTAGTAGGTAAGGTACCTACTTACGTAGTAAAAGGTCCATGCTCAGAATCAGCTTGGGCCGTTCGTCCCACCTCTCCCGCGCCTGCAGACTTTCTCTTCCATGTTCACCAACTTCGTCTTTGGCGCGCAGGGTTGAAAGTCCCGACCACGATCGACAGTATTCGTATCTTGCCGCCATTTCCTCCGACTCTTCGTCTCTTTCGACATTTTCATTGCTCTAGACACATCCCTAGCCACTATCGTGGGACATCATCGGGTTACTCAATTCGCGTCGGTAACAGCGCGGATTCGCAACCTTCGACTTTCCCTCGCTTTCCCTCGCAACGACATTGGCGATACCCAAGCATCATACTTCGATTACGCGATAAAGCCGACACCTCGTATAGCTTACAATGGGGCAATCAGCTCGTCACGGCTCCATCCGGCCGGCCGTCATTGGAATGGGTCGAGTACTCGGCGCCAGTTTGACGGCCGTCTCGGCTCATCCGGTCGACGCCAGAGGCCACCACCACGACGATGGAGAGGGAACCAGTCTTTGGGTGCTCGCCATTGCTTCGATGACTCTGGTGCTTCTCGGTGGTGCTTTTGCCGGATTGACGATTGCGTACGTCCCCCCTCTACTGTATTGGCGACGCATACTGACTGGCAAAGTTTGATGGGACAGGATAGCATCTACCTCCAGGTTCTCTCGGGCGACGCTGAGGAACCGCAGCACAAGAACGCGAAGCGCGTGCTGAAGCTACTGAACCGAGGAAAACACTGGGTTCTCGTCACGCTACTATTATCAAACGTTATTGTCAACGAGTCCTTGCCCGTCGTGCTGGACCGAACCCTGGGAGGAGGTATCGCTGCCGTCGTCGGTAGTACGATTCTTATTGGTATGTCTGGACAACTTCTTTGTAGATGAAGCTAACTTGGGTAGTCATCTTTGGTGAAATTGTCCCTCAGTCCATCTGTGTTCGCTTCGGTCTTCCCATCGGCGGATACATGTCAACACCGGTTCTTGCGCTCATGTACCTTACCGGTCCCATCTCGTGGCCCATCGCCAAGCTGCTCGACTGGATTCTGGGAGAGGATCATGGCACTGTTTACAAAAAGAGCGGCCTCAAGACGCTGGTGACTCTACATAAGTCTCTGGGCGAGCTTTCCGAGCGATTGAATCAGGATGAGGTCACCATTATTACGGCCGTTCTGGACCTCAAGGACAAGCCTGTTGCCGAAGTCATGACTCCCATGACCGACGTGTACACCCTTTCTGAGGACCACATCCTCGATGAAAAGACGATGGATGATATCCTGTCGTCTGGATACTCGAGAATCCCTATCTACCGATCCGGAAGCCACATGGACTTTGTCGGCATGCTTTTGGTAAAGACTCTCATCACATACGACCCCGAGGATAAGATTCCGGTCCGCGATGTGCCCCTCGGCGCCATCGTTGAGACGCGACCCGAGACAAGCTGCTTGGACATTATCAACTTTTTCCAGGAGGGCAAGTCCCACATGGTGCTGGTATCGGAATTTCCTGGGTCTGACCACGGCGCCCTTGGAGTTGTGACTCTTGAAGATGTAATCGAGGAGCTCATTGGAGAGTAAGTGACCGTGTTACAATCTGCAACAATCGCTGACCAGTAACTAGGGAAATTGTCGATGAGTCAGATGTCTATGTTGACGTGCACAAGGCCATCCGACGCCTTACGCCCGCCCCCCGAGCCCGCCGCATACATGCCGAAGCTGTCGCCGGAGCCGCTGCTGTAGCCGCTGCCGCTAGCAAGAAAACCCCCGATACTGCCATCCTCGTTGATGTCGGTGAACACGACGAGGAGCCCAATATCAATATCGAGACCGCATCCTACCACAGCAACTACGAGGGTGGATTTCACAACGGAGCCAGGACGGCCATACATATGAAACGCAGGACGTCGGACGGTGGCATAGAGGGCACACCGGTTGTCGTCAAGGCGAGCCTGGATGAAATGAGGCAACATCTTCGCCTTGGACCCGCCAACCGAGCGGCGAAACCGCTCAACAACTCGCGCGGCGGCCTCTTCAAGATCAAGCAGGGTCTTGGTCCTGCGAGTCTAGGCGCTGCAGAAGGCTCAAGTCGAATGCCTCCGCGTGCAGCTTCGTCAATGGGTTTTGTGAATCCCCACAAGCCGCTGAGGCACGAAAGGACGCCGCTATTAGGCGACGACCATGAGGAAGTAGTAGAGGATGATGCCCAGGACGGACCTCAAGTCAATGGTTCAAGTAAGGCCGGAGTTTCTGACGGTGTATAACCATTGGCGAGATGATACTGTATATGTCAGCGTAACACGGCTGATAGAAGGAAATGTGAACTGCGTCATGCTGTTCACGGGCGTTAAGTGTCTGCTATGTTTGTAATAAAATACTTGTTTGGTACATGTTCAAATACTTTTGCATCTCGCTCTCGTCGAACCTGTGAGTCCGACTTGTCTATCCTGAATGGGGCCTACTCAATCGTACCAGACCGCATTCATGCCAAATCCAGGCTCAGCCACCCTAACCCGTGCTACGCGCGCAAGAAACTCATCCTGCCAGCGGTAGATCTCCAGCCACCCCTCCTGGTCATCGGTAATAGCCACCCACTCGTCGGTCCAGGGGCACGGCGCAACGGCGTTGCTGTGGCCGCCGCTGGTGGGAGTCGGGTTCAGACAGATCTGGCGCTCAATGGCGCCCGATGGCGAGAGCGCAAAAGCAGCAACATAGCCTGTCAGGTCAAACGAGTTGGCTCGCGAGGAGGCAAAGAGGTATTTTCCCGACGAAGACAGCGCGCACACATCGGCACGGTACTGCGTCCAGCGATCGGGAATGCCCGGCGGGATCAGCGGATAGCTCTTGTGCGTATACACGGGCATATGCGTGGCTGGATCGATAAGATACTCGCAGATGCGGTTGCCCTTCTCCATCAGGGCGTAGAGATAGTTATCCGTAGGGTGCATGGCGACCCAGCGGGGATGGTCTCGGTGGTCAGGGCAGTCGACGGAGCCGACAAGGTCCAGAGCCGCATCGTCATCCCGCCGGCGATGGACCCAGAGCTTGTTGGCGCGCAGGTCAGCCGAGTAGAGATACCTCTCCTCCCGATCAAAGACCATGCCGTGGATGCCTGTGTTGGGCTGGTAGGGGTAGTTCTGCACATTGTCCTTGAGGGCCCGCGTCGTCGAGTCGGTGGTGAAGACAGCGCCGTGGCCGGCATGGTCGTAGAAGGGGTTGCAGTAGACGGCGTAAGGGGGCTTCTTCGTGGCGAGAAGGAAGATGGCGCGAGTATTCGTCGTCGCGAGAGACGCGTTGGCTGGGACGTCAGTGAAGGACCAAGACTTGGAGCGGAAGACGTACGATCATGTTGCATGGGGTGAGAGACTTGATGGGTGATGGAGGTCGGCGATTCAACAGCGAAGCTGGACCATTTCTTCATGGCGGCGCCATATATGGCTTTCCGGTCGTGCTGCAGATAGTCAGACAACGTTTACGAAGTGAGGCAACTGGCTTACACTCAAGGTCATCCATGAGATGGGTTCATCTTGAGGAATATCAGTCCGCTTTATGAGCTTGAGCGTGAGCGCCTCATCGTCAAAAGCAAAAGTAAAGATGGCGCCTGGAGGGGTCCAGGTGCCGACCATGAGATGGTGAACAGGCATGTTGGAGGTGAATGGCGTTGCTCTGAGTCTTGAGATTGTCAAGGGTCTCATGTGAGGCCGCGAAGGATTTCGTTTGGAAAAGAACTGAACTCAACCAAGCAGTATTGATTGAATGTAGTCGATCCGGAACCAGAAAAGTCTCATGACCATGAGAAGGAAAGGTTTACACCACAACTGCAAGACTGAGGCTCAAAGTGCAGCGTCAAGGCAGTTAATGATGGCAATGGAGGGGCAGTAAGGGTTAAATATTTATCCTCGGCACCCCGCGAGACCCAGCACCATCGACAGCCCTCCTGGGGTTGTCACAACCAATTACAGTAAACTAGTTGCGGGTCTGAAAGGGCTTTCTTGGGTCAGGACGGGTGCGTTTCGGCTTGGAAGGCAATGATCTCGACAGGCACACATTGGCATGGGTGGGGTGGTGTTTAACTTTATGGGGAAGCCAGATCTCCTGGTGGAGCAAACTGGGGTTGAGGCTTCGGTAGCAGGCGGCGGCAGATGGGGATGTTCTTCTGGCGCATCGTCGTAGCCGCGATGATGAAGCCGGCAACTGAATAGTGATATTGGAAAGATGAGAGGAGCTGAATGTAAGTAATAAATGCCCCGAGACCCTGCCGCGTCTGCCTTTGTATAGTTCCTAAGTTACCTTACTTCTAAGTCAGGTAGGTAGTTCATACTGGTAACCAATGTACTGAGGCATCGATGTTCTAGCAAAACTCATAACCTAGTTTGAGATATCGTCTCACTTGCCTCCACACGTCGCATCCATCCATCATTTACTCTCTCTCATCGTTGCAAACCCAGTTCTCATCCGAAACGTGCCGCTTCTCGATCCGAAATCTGGTTGCATCGCCGAGTTTCTGGCTCCACATCGGCATCCCTGTTCAAACGTTCCCAATGCCGTCTCCCAACTCCGAAGTGCTTTTTTGCGGGGTACCGTTCTTGAGTCCGCCGAGGATGACATAGCTCATTCGTTACAAGTGGTCTCGCTGATAGAAGGCACTGTATCCGTAGTGGGTGGGGCGATCAGAAGTACGAGCGAGCGACAACAGTGCCACCAAAGTTTTAGCTAGACCTTGAGGACAATCTGATACTGGCGCTGAAAGTCTCAACTCGGTTCCAGCAACGCAAAAGCCGGGTTAAAGAATGGAAACGATAACAAAGGGAGCGGTATTTCACGCCAGATTCATAACGGGTTTTTCAATTTCAAGAGTTCACTTACCAGAATGGAAATAGTCTTGACGGTTCAGCAGAAGCTTTTCGCAGATTATTTATTTGCACAAGGTAGATTTTCATCATGATGATCATTGTGAGCATTCTGTGCCGATCAAGGGCTCTGAATGGCCATCATCACCAACTGTCACCGAGTCGCTCTCGAGTCAGACCAGTCCACGAAGCGAGTTCGGTTGCGTATTTCCAACCACAACATCAAAGACAACACCAGGAAACGAGTTATTTGTTCAATTGACGCTTGTCAGACCACCCGTTTTACGCTGACCTGCATCGGCACTGTCACCACGGCCAATGGGACAACCTGCAGCCCCGTCTCCCGGCCAACGCGGGTCTCTCGATAAACAATCCACAGCTGCATCCACCCGCGCAACGGCGTGACCGACTTGTCTATCTATACGCGACTTGCAACGACCTGTTTCCCCGATTTTCCTACCGCAATGGCGTAGTTTCATCTGGCATCTTAGCTTACTTCGCTTTTCACCGTCGGTGAGAGTCTCTTTGTTTTTCTTCGTTCTTATGTTCTTCAGCATCGTCTTTCTTCTTCAAGGTTCCCCATTCTTACCGGTATCGAAGGTGAACGCTGCTCAGCTGTCTTGAGTGTTCTCGACAATGAACTTTAGTGAGATCAATAGCTCTGAGCCAGGCCGTCGCCCACGGCCCAAGTC
Organism: Fusarium devonianum; assembly: GCA_017140155.1. Taxonomy (NCBI): domain Eukaryota; kingdom Fungi; phylum Ascomycota; class Sordariomycetes; order Hypocreales; family Nectriaceae; genus Fusarium; species Fusarium devonianum. The sequence continues at coordinate 5,785 of JADBHU010000498.1, read as the reverse complement.
TTCGATACTGGAGTCCTTCATGCAACGACGCCAGGTCTCCAACGAAAACAACTCCCCTCAGAGCCCCTTCGACGGCAGTGCGTCCCCGATACAGCCTAGAATCATGGCCTTCGAGAGCTTCTCCAACCCCAGCGCTCTGACCGAGCTGCAGCGCAACCAACAGGAACCTGGCCGGTTTCCGAGGCATCGAGATGACACAGACAACCGCGGCCGATCACAATCGCCTACCAAAAACCCCCTTGGCAACTTTACCGTCGTAACTGCCACTGGCAAGGACACCAATGGGACCAAATCCCGTGGAGCATCACCGACCAAGCCGAAAAAGACAAAATCTGGGACCAATCTGGCAGGGCTGTTGAAGCCCAAATCACTCAGAAACCTGGGCAGACTGATGTCTGACGAGGACGTAAACTCATCAAAAGACAAGGAAAACAGGATGCCCGACGAGCCAGCGATTGCACCAGCACCAACACCCATCTTTGCCCAGTTCACAGCCAACCCTCTCTCTCCAGAACCAAGGAGCGGGCGTGCAAGCATTGACGGCGGAAGAACCCCAAGCGACCAGGATACCTACATGAGCAGCCGCCCCGTTGTCAGGGAGAGACCAAAGTCCTTCCACCCCATGGCCGCTAAGATGGACTCTCCGCCATCACCGACCAAGCGGCGCTTCCAAAACGAATCCCGAAAAGGCTCCAAAGACTCGACCGAGGCCAAGAGTAAGACCAGCCGAGGCAAGGTCTTTAATGCCTTCACCACATTTAGTCACGGCCGATCCAAATCAACGTCGACCCCAGCTGAGCCAATAGAGCTGGTGCTCGATCCTAAGGACATCGACAAGCACCTCGAGGCCATGCTCGATCGACGAAACATTCCAGAGAACCAGAGGTACAAGATGCGAAATTTAAGCAACACCATCAAGATGGAGTTTATCCGCCAGGACTGGGCCGAGACTCGGGCTGCGCAGGGAGAGCGACCCTGCTCGACCGACAGCGTCCACAGCGGCGACGGCTCGGCAGTCGAGTCGGGCACTCACTCTGGAGAGAAGACGAAGCGATCCCGAGGGAAGAGCTTCACGCTATCTCGGGGCAGGAAAGAGACCAAGGAACCAAGCTCGCCAGTAAAGAAGCCCAAAGGAGATGCGACACTTGGCCGCCACTTCAGAAGCAAATCGACAGATAGTGTAGTCAGTGAAGGCCCTCCTGGATCGAGCGGCTCAGCCTCCAACTCTAGTATTCTGTCCAAGATCAAGCTCAACCAAGGTCCCGGCGACTTTGTGGCGTACCTGAGAAAGGTTCAGAAGCCCCAGCTCGTCGAGGTTGGCAAGGTCCATAAGCTTCGGCTGCTACTGCGGAACGAGACTGTCGCGTGGATCGAGGACTTTATCCAGCATGGTGGCATGAAAGAGATTGTCGGTCTCCTCAACCGCATCATGGAGGTTGAGTGGAGGTGAGTGATCCAAAGCATCTGACAAGAAACACAAGCTGACAGTGAACAGAGAGGAACACGAAGATGCGCTCCTCCACGAGAACCTGCTGTGTCTCAAGGCGCTGTCGACAACGGCCCGCGCCATGCAGTACCTCGATACCATTCAAGGCGACCTGTTCCCCAAGCTCCTCCACATGCTGTTTGATCCCGAGAAGAAGGGTCCCAGCGAGTTCACCACGCGCAACATCATCACGTCTGTGCTGTTTAAATATATCGAATCCGCCAGCCCATCTGAGCGGGTAACGAGAGCCAGGAGCGTCCTCTCACATCTGCGAGATCCCGAGCCAAAGGAAGACTCCCGTCCATTGCCGTTCGTCCTGGAGATGAGGCAGGAGAGGCCGTATCGCGTGTGGTGCAAGGAGGTTGTCAATGTGACAAAGGAGGTCTTTTGGATTTTTCTCCACAACGTCAACGTGGTAGACCTTGCCTCGGATCCGACACGGGCGTCATCGGCAGACTCTAGCTCTGACCCCTTCAGCTACATGCACCGAAACTTTCCTCAAGAGCGCCCTCCCGTGCCTGCAGCACCATACGTTGGCGGCGTAGAGTGGGACGCGACCAACTACCTGGCTTCGCACCTCGACCTCATGAACGCGATCCTGGCCTGCACGCCTACAGTGCAGCAGCGGAACACGCTTCGGTCGCAGTTCCGCATCTCGGGGTGGGAGCGCTGCCTCGGAGGCAGCCTACGCTTATGCAAGGAGAAGTTCTACGGAAGCGTGCACGATGGTCTGCGCACGTGGGTTGGGGCGGCTGCTGAAGACGACTGGGACGTCAAGGACGTTCGGTACGGGCCCCCGCCAGACGCTCGTGCGTCGCCCAAGAAGACTGGAGGTGGTCACAAGAAACCGGTCGAGCCAGCCCCAAAGATTGAGATGCCCAAGCTCGACTTCGGATTGGACAAGCCGCCGGTAGCAAAGAATGATGAATGGCTATGATTAGCTGGCCCAGTCCTGCATTCTGCGGAACGCGTTTCCTTCCTTCTTGTATGTAACTGGTTGTTGGGTTTGGGAAACTAAGGGTTCATTGTTGGTAAGGTAGTTATGGTCGCGTCTGCTTTGATGATAGCATGTTAATGAACTGATGACACGGAGCTGCACTGAGCTTGGATGCCGAGCCCTCACTCTCTTCGAGTCGTTACGGGACAAAATGGAAGCCGACCATAATCGTCAAGCATCAGCGATAGTCGAGGGTTCAGCCGTGAGACGCATTCCGTGATGATTCTATATGGTTAGGCGTGTCGATGTGACTGCAGATTTCATGTAGATCGCGGTGGCTGGGTGTGAAAATCTCCTTGAATTCGAGTTCACAGATTACTCCGATGAAGCTTAAAGGCATCATACACCGTCGTCCCCTTGACAACATCCTCCTTGACCTTGGCATCAGCCGACGTCAGCTTAGGTAGTAATTCGAGTGCAGCCGAGACCTTGTCCCGAGGAATCACGACCACCCCGTTAGTTGGGTCGCTAAACACGAGGTCGCCCGGAGAGACGAGGGTTCCGTCAATGTCGAGAGGCACCTGCATCGCCCAGGGTACGCTCCCGCCGCCTACTCCGACAGTGGACGATGCACGAGCCCAAATCTGCAAGTTTCAGACGGGGAAACGGGAACCGAGCTCGCGGTATTACTTACCGGCAGGGCAGTGCCCTTGAGTTCCTCGATGTCCCTGACACGGCCGGCAGCAACAATGCCCTTGGCTTGGCGTACCTTCATACGAATCGCCATGATGCCCCCGCAGACGGCATTCTTTTGACCATCCGGCTGCTTGAGAACGACAATCGTCCCTGGCTCTGTCACGTCGGCCCAGTGAACCCCACTTGGAATGTTCTTTGAGGGCTCTGCAAGATCCTGGCCTTTGGGGGCAAACAGGACCGTCGAGGCCGGAGCTATAGTCACCGCACTCCGGTTGCCATCCGGGGGGCTGTAGAGGTTAAGGTCGGAGATAAAGCCGGCGCCTGGAACTCCCAGCTTGAGGAGTGCATCTGAGATGTCGCAAGCATTATACTGCTGGAGCTGGGCTATGGCCTCGGCTTGCGAGCTCATGGCGATCGCGTCAAAGGGTTGAGAGGTAAGTGGCAGTAGAAAGGTCGGGTTTGTATTGGGGGCGTAGATCGAGGCCTCGCTCAAAGAAGCATCGAGCTCCGTGACTCCGGAGCCCCCATTCAACCGGGACATCCAATCAGCTGTTGTACCAATGCATGCTTGGGTGCGCGACCTTCCTTGTCAACAGCATACGTACAGTTAGTGGGTAGCTGCAGCGTGCAGCGAGGGATTGGCAGAGCGAACAGTTCAGAGGGGTAAAGCTTAGTGTGGAGCTACTATGTAAAGCGATTGGGCAGAGCTGCGATGGCTGGTACGAAGGTAACCTAGTTAAGAAACCTCTGGCGGGCCAGCGTAGCAGCAGATGACGTTTCTTTTCTATCTCTTTTGTCCATTTCGATCAATTTTCTAACCCGAGTGGAGGAGACTTGTATGTGCCGCAAACAATCCTGTTGATGTGCTGGCTATCAACTCCAGTCTAGGTATAGAACGGTGACGACGAGGCTCAGCCGAAGCGAAAGCGGCGTGTTTCCGGCAGGGACATGACGACGGATTGCTCCCAGGAACGGGGAAAAGTCTCTTGTCAATGGCATTAGCCATGATTGACCCCAAGTCGCTTGTGACGTAGGTAGTATCGAGTCATGAGGAGCATTCTTACAGAACCAGGTCGTTTGTTGGAGGTTTCAGGCCGAATAGAGGCGGCCAACCCCGCCATGAAAGCCGTTGAAGCTGAAGGGTGAACAAGGGCTGGTGGACGAGCAGGGACCAATGAGACAAGGGCGAAATACGCTACCGCCGACCTTATCTTCGGCGACTCTGATACCAATGCTCATTGCCAGCCATGTAGTTTCTCCGCTGTCACGCAATAGTATGTTCCTTACGCATCCTACAGGACGCTGCATAGGTAGACTTGGAACGCCATCTCACTACCATCATTTCCCTGGCCCTGTTTGCATCGACTCAATGCACCGGGACAGGAGCCGGACATCACAGTACATGCAATAGCGCGCCTTCGCTGCCAGTATCAGCTGTTGTCCCTTGCCTTAATGCAGACATCTACACCCGTTTAGCTTCACTTGTCAAAGCGGGTCCCGTGGCTACCGTAGGGCCGTCGTTCCATATTATGGACGCTGAGCCTCCAGCTGAACGAACCCAAGGTTTGATGCTGATCAAGTCCCTGTGCATCGCATACCGGATGTGACGAATCCTGAGGTCCCTGCGACCTGCAAGCATCGTCTCATTGAGGAAGAGGTTCCTGGAGCATTGCAGGGTTCATCATGCTCATGTTACCAGGAAACCCAGAACAGGCGAGCTTCGGTTCCCAAGTGCCTCGAGCTATGTATACGCCGTAGCGACACATTGGCGCGGAATAGCCACGGCTACCCCTCTTATGACCACGCTTAACCATGTCAAGTTGAGCGAGTAGCCCACGCGCCTCCGCATCAATCGTCGCCGGCCGTATCGCTAAAAAGTTGGGCCCAGGCAAGCTGTGGATGCCGCTGCCGCGCTGCGCAGAATGGGTCTAGTTTTCGCCAAGGACCAGCGTCGTATGGACTCGAGGTCGAAACAGCCTCGATGACCCAGCAAGCATCAGAAGGCTCGTTGCATTTGCTCTTTGCATTGCAATTGAGGGGCAGAGGGTGGCGAGCCACTGTGCTCTTACATCTTTTCTTTTCTTCTTGGTTGGCCGCGGCGGCTTTGGAATCCGGAAAATCGCGGATGATCGTCCAGAGCTGCCGGATCTTGCAAGCCTTGTAGATAAAAGATGGGGAGGGGAGGGGTTTCTTTGGGTCCTTATGAGGGTCGCTTGTCCTGGGGGAGGATCCTCGGCGTCTTGAGACTTATTCGGGGTCACGGCGAAACACACCGACAGGGGCGCAATAAGCTCAGAGAGCCCGGGACGCGCAAGCCAATTGTTGGCGAGTGTGGTGTATCAAATCGACGCAGAGCCGCCTGGGAGGCCTGGTCTAGGTGCACAATTTTTCTTAAAAGTCATCACCCTGTAAGCGACTCGGTCCATACATATTACTTGAGTGGCAGTACTTATCCTGGCCCGTGGTGAGCTCCTTGAAATGACACAGGACGCTTTCACTCATACCTACTATCCATTGGCCCGTCATAGCCCCAGAGAGGGAAGGGAATCAAGGTAACCTCAACTCACATTCTTATCAGTGAGGTAGGTATCTAGAGGAAATCGTTGGCACTGTCATTAGACGTGGACATCACAGACCTGTGATCAGCACCGCGGCTCGGTCGCCAG
>JADBHU010000497.1:0-70138 GCA_017140155.1 Fusarium devonianum | reverse complement strand
GGCATACGATAACCCTCTACGGCTCGTGGGGTCTGTGATGTATATAAGAGACGGGGGGGGGGGTGACGATGACGTTCCCAGGCGCCGTGACCATCAAGTTGCCCGGAATGACAGGGTTGCTAGGGCCCCTGTTAGTCAGCCGGGGACTGATCCGACACCGAAAGTACTCTATAAGAGAATAGAGACTGTCGTGAAGAAAGAGACTCCTCTCTTTGTAATTCTAACGCAGTTTGGGATAACGCCCGTGGACGTGAAACCGCACAGCGATCATTCGTCCCGTTCAGCCATGATCTTAGACTACATGACAAGGTCACGAGGACGAGGAGTGGTCTCTATCTAAGTTACCCCACCTCCCCGGCCCCGGAGGTTATCGCGAACCCGAGCATCAGCCGATTATGGTCCAAAAGCTCCGCAGCTCGCATAAGGTATACTTGAGATACTCGTTTATTCAAAAAGACCGAGAGACTCGTGACGGCGAACAGAACCGAGGTGAGCGGGAATCGGATCCAGAACCGCCATACCCGTAGACAACATTGATGTATGCGCGGATGTTCAAACGATCAAGACCGCTCAAGGATCGGCAACTGGGGTGGATGCTGTGGCTGTTGAAATAGTAAAAGGCAGCGAGGAGATTAGTAGATCGATCCAAAAGATGCAAAAGGCTTGAAACCACCCGAGCTCAGCTGAAAGGGCAAAGCCGCCACAGTAATACTACTAGTATGTAGGTACTCTCGAGATGTAAGCGGGACATCTCGTTGACTTTAAGGCCGATTGCTCGCCATTCGATGTGGGCTTTCGGTGCATGTCCAGTTTTAGTCAGCTATGAGATCCCTCATGTAAAGCAATGCGATCGATCTCAAAGCATCATGATAGAGCTCGAATTGACCGGAGTGGCAAAGTTGGGGAACATGCCATTTATAAGCTTGGATGATGCCGGAAAACATGGATGGCCGACAATGAGCGGGATTCCCTTCGTCATACTATCATACTAATTTACCGAGCGTCCGAATTGTTTGTATTGCCAGGCCAGGGTCTCAAGGCGTCTTCAATGTTCGCTTTGAAATAGGATTAGCGTCTTGGCCTTGCAAATCGGACAATTTTCGCCATGGCGAAATGCCAATTGCCATGCCCGTTAACTCCGCCGACCTGGTACTCCCACTCGTTCAACTGATCCCCCAATTTATTTCACTTTAAACCAACCAGCCGACATAAATTGACGAACGCTTGTCTTGATCTCATCACAGCTGCTGCCAACTCGTTACTTATATACTTTTTTTCCGAGACCCTTATTCCCCATTCGCCCACATTTCGGTCCCTATTTCCAGGGTACCCGAGGTGCTGCTGGAGCGTGGCTGCACTAACAAACAGTCAGTCCGAGCATCCCCTGTATCTCGAGGTTTACAGGCTCTATATTTTGAATATAGAGCTGTTACATTTCGGGATACTTCTCTTCTCTTCGATAGTCAACACGATTTCATTTAAAATCTGTTGGGTCGCAAAAGTGAAGCCGTCCGGCGCTTCCGCTGAGCGACGCTGAGATACTCCCAGCCGCTCGGGACAAGTCTCAACTCACCATCAATCAACCCACACACCAAGTTACTGCTATCTCATTGATAGCAAAAGAACTTGACTTATCTCTGAATTTATTGCATTAGAGCTGCCGCTTGCAAGCGCATCTTGCGGAGTGCCTGTGCCAGCAAATGACGCCTCAAGCATCAGGGCCCGAAAGCATATCCGCTGCAAGGGTTTCCAAACTCGCCAGAAGACCCCATCGCAAGTCAAGAAATGGGTGTTTCAACTGCAAGAGGAGGAAAGTCAAGGTTTGTCCCCCGAGGCTTTGATATTCAGCCATTCCGAGCCTTCCATCCGTGACGTGACCCAATGCTGACCAAGCTAGTGCGATGAGGTGAAGCCTGCGTGCTCCAACTGCGTCCGCTTCGGTATCCCGTGCGATTTTGCACCTGCACCGCCTTCCAGCGACGACTCACCACCGCAAGCTTCGCCTCCGGATGCTGGAATTAGCCAAGGGGAGTCTTTGACGGCACCGCGACGGGGTCCGGGCCGGCCGCGCAAGGACTGGGCCGCGCTCACGAGACCACTACCTCCATCATCCGAGAGAACCGCCACCTCCCCATCCTCCAGTGCTTTGACACCCGCGTCTGCTTCAACGACTTCCAATTCGGGAACTTGCTCGTTGAACGTTGCTGACGCCGAACTCCTGTTCCACTTCATATCTCAGACTTCGGGAACTCTACACGACGCCCAGGACCCAACGGAGAGCATTGCATTATTTTGGTCGCGCAATGTTCCGCAGATTGGCCTCCCTTACCACTTTGTACTGCATCTTGCGTATGCCTTGGCTGGATACCACCTTATCTACTTGGAACCCAAAGGAACAGAGCGCCATGCTCAGACTCTCGCCCTTGCCACGCAACACTCAGAGCTCGGATTAACCGAGCTGAATAAGACGCTGACAAGTCTGAACGAGGAAAACTGTGGCGCTCTCTACATTGCAGCTGTCCTTGTTTGCTATTGCACCTTTGCAGCGGGCCCAACAGGTCCCGACGACCTCCTGGTCTGCATTATTGGGGACAGAGGCGGCCAAAGATGGCTACCTCTAATACACGGAGTGAGATTGATACGGCAAACCATAGAGCCGGCCTCATTGTTCACAGGTCTTATGTCGCCCCTCGGTGGCGGGGCTGGTCCAGAAGAGGATGACCGAAAACCCGAGCATCTTGTCCAGGGATTTCCTCACCTTGACTGGATCGAGCCCCTGGAGGAACTCCGGACATGGATCATTTCTCACGAAAACCCCGATACCGTCTTGTATCTCAGAGCTCATAAAGCTCTTTGCGACGTATACGAAGCCAACTTTGGCAACAGAAAAGGGACCTTTGACGGCCCTGCAACCAACAAGTTGGTCTTTGGCTGGCTTTACCGCTTGCAAGATCTTTTCGTGGGGTGTCTCCAGCGCAAAGCACCACAAGCTCTACTTATACTAGCATACTATGTTCCCCTATTCAAGACGGTAAAGCGACGTTGGTTTATGGATGGGTGGGCAGCGCATCTCCTTGACACAATACGAGGGTTGCTAAGCCAGGATTTGATTAGGTGGCTACAATGGCCTATAGAGATGTCCAGACCGGATACATAAGAGCCTTGGTCATGATGATTATAATAGTAATAAAGCAACATAGAAAAAAAAGAAAGCTGCATATAGTTATCAGTTCATTACTTTTGTCCCCGAGTACTCTCAGTAGTCCCCCTGGGCTGTGATTCAACCCAACTCGGCCTTGGAACTTGACATATGCCGTTCGATCAACCACCGACTTCCTAGAAGCCCTATTATTGTTCATTTCGACCTCTTGGACAGCCTCCAGTATCACAGCATAGGCATGCCTCCGCTGCTGTCGCCCAGAGCACCACATTAATTGTAACAATGGCTACCGCTGCCTTCATATGATCCACTGAAAATTCCTGTACGAATTTCGTGCTTTTGAAGACGTTCTGGCTAAACACCACGACAGTAACAAGCCAAAGAAGGAAGATGATACCGTCCCAGATTATGGCCGCGGGCGAGGGGAGGGCAAGCGTCCATTGGGCAATGCAGCTCAAAGCAGCCAGGAAAGCAACGACTTCAGCATAAATCCAGCTTGGATGAGCGTGCGTGTTATTTGCGGACCAGCGGGCGAGGTCAGCTCCATAAATTGCGGCGCTGATAATGGCAAAGATGAACTGTAGGCCGCATAGGGTGATTTGGGCGATGGCTCTAGAATGCCGTGGCGAGCCATTTCGACAGAGAGTGAGATCGAGGTCGATAACCGGATATTGTAACTGGAGGTCAAGACAATTATTAAATTTGGGTATGACTTATATCGAGTGTTGGATATGTGGTTTTGTTTTCCGAGCCTGAACCTGGCGGGCTTGTTGATGGGGACGGCACTTTATATGCGCGCCCATTACAGCATATCTCGCCATTCACATGGTTCGTACTTTTTCCCCTTTTGCAATAGTGCGCTAGTAATGCGTCCTGGATGGCACGCTTTCTCCCCCTCAGGTTCACTATGTAGCCAGCAAGTTTACAGGATCATCGTTCTCGTCCCGAAAACTACAGCTGAATACGAAAACCCCCTGAAGGTCCCACCTAGCAACACCACTGATATGCGTGCCGGTCGCGTGAGCCCAGATTCAGCATTATGCAAGTCGCTTCCACTGCGATTATTTGAATTGGGGTTTAATGCAGGCATTAATTGACAAGAAGCCGGGTCTTAAGGCCAGAGGCTTTTGAAAAGTCATGGCAGCTCACTTGATCGTCTTTTAGAAGTTTACCATGCATTGTCTTGCATTGCCTTTCCTATTGTCTGACAGGGATGTCCAGCTGGATACAGGCATAATGCCAATGTCAAACTCTTGATCTACTGAAGATGTCTCAACTCTTATACCAGAAGACATTAGTATAAATAAGCACCAAAGAATCCACCGTCGACAACCTTTTGAGTATAACTATGCGAGCCTTCTTAGTATGTGGCTTCCAGTATAGTGGCTATGGTCTAAGGACGCCCCAGCAAAGTATCCAAAACCCGCTTCTCACACAGTCTTCTCATGATCAAGTTTGTCTTCTAATACAATTACTCCTTTTAAGACCTGACACTAGTTACTAGGACATGTAGTAACCGCTCAATGTACCGCCCAAATAGTCGACAATGCACAGTCACTGAGCGTCCTTAGCATTTGTAAAATTAATATGTATAATAGAATCACAGCATCAAGACTGGCAAAAGGGTCATGCAATCGCTGCACGGTAAATGTTTTGGGTCATCCAATGACGGCAAAGGGTTCTGATGATAACTCGATGTGCTAACGAAGCCCCTAATTCCTACCTAGGTAAGGTAGATACTTAGCTACTACAGGTGCTCGCCGGGTCAATCTCGGGAATCGGGTCCCCAGCAAAATGACATAATACGCTGGTTGGAGCAGCTGGTGTATGATCCATTCAACTCCAAGCGGCTTCTTTAAGAACATTGCTTTTCTACTGCAACGGCTTCCTCTCTAACACCAAGCACTCATTTTACTCACTTCATTATCGTGCTATGCGACCGCCCTGCCAGCTTCCATCACTACCTGACGTTCACACCCTCAGACTTAGCGGAAGCGAGCCTCTTTGGGTGTAGTGGGGTTCTACTCCCAGACACAACGAAACCTGGGCATCATGTCAGGAACCAAAGCCGCGCTCAAGGCCATCAACGATGCCATTCGCCAGCAAAAGTTTGATGAGGCTGTAAGCAAGGCCAAAGAGCTCTTGGAAAAAGACCCCAAGAGCTACCAAGCGTGAGTGGCTTCCAGGCTCAGGAGAGAACTACCCCGCCATGAGGAGCTCAAGCTGACGCACAGCTCAAGGCACATTTTCCTAGCATTTGCGCTGGATAAGAAAGACAAGTTTGACGAGGCAGAGAGCACCTATCGTTCTGCGACGTGGCTTCGCCCTCAAGAGGCCCAAGCTTGGCAGGGCTTGATCAAACTCTTTGAGAAGCAAAACGCCAAGAAGCTCGTCGACTATCAACAGGCGGTTGTGAATCTTGCTCAAATCCACCGCGATGCGGATGACATGTACAAATGCCAAGACGTGGTGGACAAGTTTGTTGATTTTGCCCGGGTTCATGGAGACGAGCTACAGTATGCGGACGCGCTATGGATACGTCTTCCCGAAAGTCCCCTCTACAGTATTCTCGAGGGCCGATTTCCCCATCCTGCAAAGACATATGAGAGCATCGCGCACATCATCGAGAAGTCCGAGAAGCATCGTATAAATACTCTTATTGGCGAGCGCCGGACTAAGCTTGGCGCGAAGCTCACAGAGGTCACCCTTGAGGCCAAGCGAGAAGTTTACAGCCAGAGCAAATTGGAGCACATCTATCGGCAACTCATCAACTGGACGAATGATGATGATCTGCGAAGGACATATGAAGAAAAGCTTCTTCAGCTTTGCTACGACCGCTTGCTGGTCTCGCCGGCAGGTACCGATAAGGATCAAGAGCGCCAGAAGGTTCTCGATCTCGCCAACGGAATGGTCGCCATAACGTACCCTTACAAACTCGCCTGGGATATCACAATAGACTGGCAAGACAAGAAGGAGACCAGGGAGTGGGACGTCGATGTGCTTCGAGCTTACTGCTCATTCTTTCCAGAAAGTGACTTATACAAGATCATCACAAGCTTTCTAACTAGTCCTATCTCGCCATTCCCGGCAGAGAAGCCGCAAGAAAAGGCGCCCTCTGCTAACGGCTCTGAAGAAAGCGAAGACGATGAGGATGGTGGCGTTCCGACACTCGTTGTTCCTCTTACTGACGAAGACCGTCTCATCATGATGACAGAAGGCATCACTACGGCAGACTCCTTATTCGCATACAGACTCATCGGCCAGTACCTTCTTCACATTGGAGACTTTGAGACTACTGTTGAGTTGATGCGCAAGGCATTGAGTCTCGTGGTCAAAGAGCGCAAGAAGACAGGCCTATCTTTTGTCCACACGGAAGACGCGTATCATCTTTCCCTTGGCACAGCCTTGGTATATTACCAGTCGCCACGAAACCATCAGGAGGCGAAGCGACTTTTCGACATGGTTCTGGAGCGCGACGCTACTTCTACCTCGGCTCTGATTGGTGTCGGTCTGATTTATGAGGAAGAGGAAGAGTACGATCAGGCTATCGATTTCCTTAGCCGCGCAATAGAGCGCGACGAGTCAAACATACGGGTCAAATCAGAAGCTGCGTGGGTCAAGGCGCTCAAGGGAGACTGGCAAACGGCAAAGAACGAGTTACAGGAATGTATTGCGCCTCTGGAAGAGCAAGGTGCAGAGTCGAAACAGTTGCTAGGCCAGACTCAACATCGTCTGGGTGTCTGCGTTTGGAACATCGACCCAAGCAAGGCGGCTAGAAAGCAGCGCAAGGGAGAGTGCGCCTATGGGTATTGGTTGAGCGCTCTTAACAACGACCTGAACCACGCACCGACTTACACATATCTCGGCATATTCTACGCCGACTATGCCAAGGATAGAAACCGATCGAGACGTTGTTTCCAGAAGGCTTTGGAACTGTCACACGCCGAGGTGGCTGCAGCTGAGCGCCTTGCTCGCTCCTTTGCGGATGATGGAGATTGGGATAGAGTCGAACTCGTCGCTCGCCGCATTGTTGATTCCGGGAAAGTCAAGCCACCACCAGGGTCCAAGAGGAAGGGTATAAGCTGGCCGTTTGCCGCTTTAGGTGTGGCTGAGCTGAACAAGCAAGACTTTCACAAGGCCATTGTTTCATTCCAGGCGGCACTTCGCATCACTCCTGATGACTATCACTCTTGGGTCGGTCTTGGCGAGAGTTACCACAACTCTGGCCGGCATATCGCGGCCACCAAGGCTATTCTCAATGCCCAAAGGCTAGAAGAGGAAACAGAGGCGGACATCTCCGGCGATACGTGGTTTACAAAGTACATGCTGGCTAACATCAAGCGTGAACTGGGCGATTACGACGAGTCCATCGCCCTGTACAAGGCCGTTATGGAGACGCATACTGACGAAGATGGCGTTATCATTGCTCTCCTGCAAACAATGGTAGACAGTGCTTTGATTTCGGTCGAGAAAGGATTGTTTGGAAAGGCAATCCAGCTTGCCGCCGACACGATTGAGTTTACAAAGGCGGCCAACGGCACCGTACGCGAAACCTTCAACTTCTGGAAGGCTGTAGCTGATGCATGTTCTGTATTCTCGTCCGTTCAAAGTCGCACTGTTGACTTCCCTACTCAGTCTATCCGTGAACTCCTCGAGTCTAGCTCGCAAGAGGCTTATGAGATCTTTGCGGATGTGGACAAGGTCGGCACCGAGGTCGTGTTTGCCAAGGGGTTGTATGCGGATGATGAGCGGCCAGGGGTTGACCTCACTCGCTGCATCCACGCTACTATCCTGTGCCACAAACAAGGCGTGCATATTTCGACTAATGACCGCCATGCTCAAGCAGTTGCCTACTACAACCTGGGATGGGCGGAACATCGCGCTCACATTTGCCTGCCTTCAGACATCAGGAAGAAATCTAGCGCCTACGTCAAAGCTGCTGTCAGATCTTTCAAGCGCGCCATTGAGCTGGAAGCTGGAAATTCCGAGTTCTGGAATGCCTTGGGCGTTGTGACGAGCGAGATCAACCCTTCCGTGTCGCAGCACGCTTTTGCAAGAAGTCTGTACCTTAACGAACGAAGCCCCGCGGCATGGACGAATCTGGGAACACTCGCTCTCCTATCGGGAGATGTACAGCTCGCCAACGAGATCTTCACACGTGCGCAATCGACAGACCCTGACTATGCGCACGCATGGCTTGGGCAAGGATTTGTCGCCCTTTTGCACGGCGATACCAAGGAAGCCCGAGGACTTTTCACACATGCTATGGAAATTTCCGAATCGTCCTCGGTGCCAACTAGGCGACACTACTCCAGCTCCATGTTTGATCATATCCTCACGGTATCTCCAAATGACCTCACGGTGGCCTCGCTCATCCAGCCCCTGTTTGCTCTTAACCAGTACCAGAGCCTGAATTCACAGGATCTGGGCTTCGGCCATTTGACAACTCTCTTCCAGGAACGCATCCATGAGAGCGACCGGGCTGTCGATGGCTTAGAGAAAATCTCCTCTGCCATTGAAGCCGACTACGAGAGCACCGAGTCGCCCGAAAGTCTTGCCAAATTTGCTCTGGCCAAGACGGACCTGGCAAGAACTTACCTCGCAGCTGGCAACTATGAGAAAGCAATTGATTGTGGCGAGTTGGCGCTCGGTCTGAGCAGCGAAGAAGCAGAGAATGAACTTTCGAGCGAGCAGCGCAAAAAGGCACGACTTTCAGCACACTTGACAGTTGGCCTCGCCCAGTACTACACCAAACAGTTTGAGGATGCCATTTCGTGCTTTGAGTCGGCTCTAGAAGAGTCAGATAGCAATCCTGATGCTGTGTGCTTGCTAGCCCAGGTCCTGTGGGCTCAAGGAGCCGAGGCATCGCGAGACAGAGCACGAGAGGCATTGTTCGAGGTGATTGAAAAGCACCCTGATCATGTGCAGTCCGTGCTTCTTCTCGGTGTCATCGCTCTGCTGGACAAGGACGAGGATAGCCTGGAAGCAGTTGTGGAGGAACTGCACGGTCTTCGCACCAACCACAAAGTGACGGCCTCGGAGCAGTCGAACATCGGTCAAGTGCTGCGTGCTGTCGCCACGCTAGGCGAAGGTCGCACAGAGGAAGATTTGAGGACGCAGGTTCAGACGGACATTATGCTGTACCCAGACCTACCCCATGGATGGGCTGCCTTGGCCGAGTCGACAGGGGACGAACACGCTTCGCAGATGGCGCTCAAGGTAGCCGCCAGAGGCATTCCTCCACGGGGATTACTGGACGCACAGGACCTGGCAAAGGCGTATGCTGGAACGGAGACAGCAGGGGATGCACAGAGGGCGGCGTTCTTGGCACCCTGGGAGCAAATCGGATGGACTTCGCTGGCCGCTGCTACTGAAGGGGTTTAGGCCGTGGAGCAGGAAAGGATTGGTATTTGGATGAAGCAACGAAGACACGGCCATGTCAAGATGCATATAGATGTAAGGGCACATGTTGCAAAGCGCGGATGGCAAGGCATGTAAAAGCTGATTGTAGCAAACGGGTATCATGTAAACTCCGTATCGTCTATCCACCCACTGCCTCATGGTACCACTCCCGCTGAGAGGTCTCTCACGAGCTCTGTCCCTCATTCTGCCTGATCTCTTCCTTTAGCCTCGCCAATCTGCCATCCGCCCACGTCTTCTGCCAGGCCTCGATCTTCCCACCCAGCATCGCACACTTGTCCGGTTCCAGCAGCACCAGGCCCCTCGCAATCACGGTCCCAGTCTTGAGCAGCATTTTCTCGCCGATCTGGGTCTTGCCCACGCCGATGCTGTCCATGCGCTTCAGTTCCAGCGCATACGCCTTTGTGCCCTTGCAGTCCTGGAGCACCAGCCTGTGCGTCGCATTCTTCCCTGCAGACCGGACGCCTGTCGCAGTGCGTGCTCCTCCCGGACGCTGAGTCTGCGTAGCTCCGTCGTTGTCTTCGTCCTCCGCCGTGACGCGAATAACCTCTCTGCCCCTCGTCGTCTCGCCCCTTGCAACGGCCTCGAGTTCTTCAACCTGCTCCCATCGACTCAGAGACAGGTTCTCAATGTCCAGGACCTGCACGTGCACCGGCCTTGGCAAGCGGCGTTCGCGCGACTCTGGCGAGTCGGCATCAGAGGGTAAACTCTGTAAAGAGGCCGTGTCAATGAGAGCGCTCGTAGTGAGGTCTGCTGCCAAGAGGCGCGCTCTGGCGGTGGCAAGTAGTGAGGGTAGAGGAGGCGGAGGCGAGCGTGCGCCTGCGAGGGAGCTGAGGAAGGCTGTGGCGGGGCATGGAAGATTCTGCGCGAGGATTGAGGCGCGGATCTGGCCGTTGAGGTCCATCTTGTCTGCTCAAAAAAGGATGCTATCGACCTTGGCAATGTGTCATGGTGATCTCGAGTCGTTGGTGTTGATAAAGATTAAGCGTCAGCCTCGCTGGAGCGATGACGTTCCAGGCGGCTGAAAAGGGGGCGGCCCCTAAATTTAGCGCCCCAGTCCCCTGCATTGCAGCTCCCTGACCACTAACGGCCCCCGTCGTGTCCCTGAAGCTTCAGCCTTGTCGACCTCCCAGCGGAACTCTGACCGTCCTCAGATCGTCAAGAAGGCGCATCGCTTACCAACTTTCACCGCTGTACAGAACCACTCTCTAGTAAGGCGCGCACTTGATTGCTTGACTCGTCACCATAATGTCTACCATCGCCTCACCACGCGAACCTCCTCGTCGCACACCCACAAACTCCAACCGCCCTTCATTCGAAACCTCTCGCTCCGGCATCACATCTCCCGTCCTCGGTCCGCCCGCTGCCTCCTCATCCCAGCAGCAGCCGCGGAAAGCCTCTTCGAACCGTGCGGCCCTGCGCGAGTACTACAACCTGCGCGCCTCAGCGCCGCGCATCGAGATCCCCGATTCCGAGGTCCCGGCCAGCGAGCTCGACGCCCCTGACTTTGACGTCGAGAAGTATGTCAACAAGGTTGTCGCAAAGAGCAGCCTCGAGGAGCTGCTGAGGCTGTACACGCGCATTGTGGGCGAGGTTCGCGCGCTGGACGCCGAGAAGAAGGCGCTGGTGTACGATAACTACAGCAAGTTGATTGCAGCGACGGAGACAATTCGCAAGGTATGACGTGTTGCCATGCGCTCTCCGTGTTACGGGGAAGAGTTGCTGCTTAGATCGTCATGAAACAGATGCGCGCAAATATGGACCCTCTCAACCCCATGGCGTCGACCCTCGACCCAGCTATCGCCCAGATTTACAGTCAAGCCTCCTCCATCCGAGAAGCTCTACGCGAGACGGTCCCCGCACCCGAATCAGACGAGGGCAAGAAGCGTGACACAGAGTTGCGACAACAGAAGACGAAGGAGTTGGCAGCCCGGGTACTGGCTACTCCAGAAAGGCTACGCGACCTGGTCAAAGAGGGCAGGGTTGCACAAGCTCGACAAGAATGGACAATGCCGAGGAGGTTGCTGGAATCATGGAGAGAGAAGGGAGTAGGAGGAAGGGACGTGGAAGAGTGCATCGAGGAAGGCGACGAGGCGTTGAGACAAGCAGACCCTAAGAGTAATGCCTCGAGCCCTCGGGTATCAAAAGATGAGCGAGGGTCGAAGGATGGTCGCCTATCGAGGGATAGCCGAGTTTCGAGAGACGAACGATGATGGACGGCGCAGATAAAATATACCCAAGCTCCTAATACCGTGTTTATCACTTTTGAAATCTAATCGCCAGCTTTTGCAAGTCTTGAACCGTATCAACACCAGACATCTCCCTTCCCGGGTCAAATACCCAAACTACCACTCCTTTGAACAAGCATAGTCCGAAATCACTCGAGCTCGTGCACATCCAGAATAGTAAACGGATCCTTATCGTACTCACTCGTGACAACCTCTGCCTCGGGCACGCTCTGCCTCAGAGCCGCTTCCAACTTGGGCTTCAGCACCTCCCTGAGGTAGCCTCGCTCCGAGTTGCTGTGGAAGACCTGGACAAGTGTCCGGCCCTGCTGGATGGCCCGCAACGCCGAGTGGTGGCTCGTCTCACCCGTGACAATCAGATCCACGTCGGCCTTCTTGAGCACATCGTAGCCACTGCCGGCGCACACGCCAAAGCTCCGGACCTTGGTGGTCTTGACGTCGGCGCCTACAGGGCTCGCCACCATGACGTGCTGGAGGCCGCCGAGCTTGTCCGCGAGGCGGCGGAGGATCTCCGAGAGCAGGACGTCGTTGTCGAAGCGGCCGATGGCTCCGTACCCTGCGCCGGCGTGGGAGGACGGGGGGTTGCTGCACGGAATGGCAACGGAGCGCTCGCTGTGGTGAGGCCCGGAGACGATGTCGGCAAGCCAGGTGTTGAGGCCCTCGGGGGCCGCATCGACTGCCGTGTGGGGGCAGTAGACGGCGATACCAGCCTTGGCTAGGTGTAGGAGAGTTGCTTGCTGAGGGTCGTTGTTGGTGATTGACTTGAGGCCACCAAAGATGAAAGGGTCTAACTTGGGTGAGTAAAGAGCTGAGGGTAATGGGTGAGGGACGTACGGTAGCTGACAATGACGCTGACATTTTGAGAAATAGCATCAATCGCAACTTGAAACGTCAAGTCATTGGTCACCAAGACCTTGGGCTTGTTCCTGGAGTCAGCCTCCGAGTTGCCAATCAACAGACCAACGTTATCCCAGCTCCTATCTGCGATCTCTTCCGGATATCTGCGTTTTATGAGCACGCGACGGGGACAAGTGATGAGCAGGCACACGGAACGAGCACATACAGCTTCTGCATAGAGTCTGCGACAAGCTTGGTAAAGCTTGAAGACTCAACCTGCCAAGCGCCCCAAGCTCCAATGTCGGCCATGCTGGGCGACTGAGAATCGAGGTTTTCTGTGGTGGGAGTTGAGATGCTGGGAGGGCGGCGGCAGGATGAGCAAGGCCTGTTTGATGCCGCGAATGAGTTTACAGTCAATACAGATGCGATAGAAGCTCTCGGAGAGTAGATTGGTCGGTTTAGACTGGCGGCGAGTAGTCGTCTGTTCAGTCTCAAGACAGAGCTCCTCATAGCAAGTGGAGAAACCGTACCCGTTGAAGCTGTAGCCGTTTGCACTATACGGAATGAAGATCTTTCACAGCATGTTAGCTGGGTTCCCAGCCCTCAGTTGCATTGAACAGGGTTTATCTCACCTACTACCAGGGGTGATCGTTCTGTACTGTAGCTCTTTAGCTCTGCGTCAAGGATGAAAGCCAAGAGCTTCAAAGCCTGAGCTCACGGAAGCAGAAGGGTCCAATGAGCTCACACCGTGCCAACTCGCCAATGTACCGACACTGTACAGTCGGGTTCCTCTACCGAAACAACGTCGCTGTGAACCCAATTACCCCACGGATTGCTATCTAATCAATCGCATCGTCGGCCTTGGAAACCTGCTCCTGAACAAAAGCCCTTCGCAACGAGCCCTTGCCCCCACACCGTCCCCCTTCCAACCTCCTCAATCACATCGATATCATGTCGCAAATCACAGACGAGACCCTGCGCGAGGCCATCTCTGAGCGCCTCGGCGCTGTCCACGTCGAAGTCACGGACATGTCTGGTTAGTAATAGCAGCAGCAGCGTTACCCCGCGACCTACCCCTCCAAAGAAATCCGACGTCACACATGGCTTCCAAAACTGCGACGATCCTGGCAGCGGGCGGATTTTGCTAACCTGTGTATTCGTCTACAGGCGGCTGCGGTCAGGCCTTCAACTCTCTCATCGTGTCTTCTCAGTTCCAGGGCCTCAACTCCCTCAAGCGCCACCGCCTCGTCAACGCTGCGCTCAAGGACGAGATCGCCAGCATCCACGCCTGGACGGCCAAGTGCCAGACCCCCGACGAGCACGCGAGGGACAACGAGGCAAACGGCGCCGACAAGCAGTAGGCGCAACAAAACGAACAAGGGAATCTTCTGGAGCTTGTAGAGCATTACGACACTTAGAAAAAAGGGCACCGGGGCACGCGACTTTGGGGCGCTACATAACAAGATATCCGTACGGAAGCGGTTCAGGATAGGCATGCCGCAGTACACATTACCAGGAAGAATTAAGGGGTCAACGTCATGATTATTAGATGGGCGTTTATTTGGCAAGCGTTCAACGCGAAACAGAAAGGGTTTGGATGGTCATCTCGTCTTTTTGCGCCAGAGCCATGTGTCAACCATGTTCCTTTCCCCTCAACAACATATCTCCGTACTCCTTATCTGTGCGCCAATTGGCCGTTCTCCGGCCTCACAGATGATCCATTTACAACAGGCCCAGTAAATCGTCGCTATCCTTCTTAGGCTGCTGCGGCGCTCCGCCCTGAGCCTGTTGCAACTGCATTGCCGCCGGTAGAGGCTCGCCTGAAGGAGTACCGCCAAAGTTCATGCCCTCGAATCCGTTCATTAGATCGTTCATCCCGCTGCTGGGAGCGGCGGGAGCCGGAGCTGGCGGGGGCGCGCTGCTGCTGCTCGACGGCGCCGGAGCATCAAACATGCTCATCATATCCGCCATAGCACCAGAGGGTGCACCACCTCCAGGGCTGGCCACTCGATCAGGGGTGGCAGACGCGCTGTTTTGCTCCTGGGACGCAGGTGCCGCCCCATCAAAGTCAATATCAAGCAAGTTCTCGATGTTGTTCTGGGAGGCCGCGCCGCTGGATCCGTTCGCAGCAACAGCAGCAACAGAGGCTGCGATGGGATTTTCCTCGGCGTTCTGCCGTTGCTCCTGGATAGCGGCTCGCTGGATCTCGTCTGCGCCGAAGCGGCCCTTGCCGACGAATGACTCCGGAGGCTTGTGGTATACTGAGGCAAGGGTCGAGAGCTCAGTAAGAAGCTGCTCCAACAATGCAGGGGGCAGGCTGGTCATGGTGGTTGTGATAGTAGGTTTCTGAGAGAGAACAATGCTCTGGTCTTTCGTCAGCGGCTTCCCGGGTCTTGTCATCTTCCGAGCTCCTTACCTTGGCCACTTCCGGGTCCGAGGATAGCAGACGCCAGTAGACGTACGCCCTATCGCGGATATCGGGGTTATCGTTCTCCGCTGTAGCCGCCTGCAGCACCTTTTGCACAAGACCTTGGCTGCTGCCGGGCTTCTTCAAAAAGAGCTTCACCACAGCCGTCAATATTTGCAGTTGTGTCTGCGTAGTCAGTGTCAAGATCCAGCAAATATGATCGACGTGTTGCTCACCTGCGTAAACTCTTCCATAAAGCTCTCAACAAAGCTCTCCAAGATCTCATCTGCATTGTTGATCTTCTCGGCGTATTCGCCGACAATCCAAATGAGCGAGCCGCGGGCGTTGGGCTCATCCAGCTCGTCAATGTGCTCGCAAAGTGTGGGGATCACACCCTCATAACCAGGATATTTCCGCAGAATATCCTTGATCACGACCACCACCTCCTGAACCACGTAGTTAACCTTGGTGGAAATGAGGTCCTCGAGAGCTCGGACACATTTCTCGCTGGCGCTCTCGAGCTTGATGGCAACCTGACCGATAGCTTTGACAGCTCTTCGAACAAAATCCATATCCACTTCCAGAGCATATTCCTTCAACTCAGCAAGCAGCTGCTCGTAGTTGTTCTCGTTTGCTATTCTCACCATGATCTCCAGTTTCTGCATCTTCACATATGGCGGGTCAGTGTATTTGCAGAAGAAGACTCGCATCTCCTTGCTCAGAATGTCGGGCTTGGCTTGCAGAAGGAGATCAATGTTCCGCAGAGCGACATATTGAACCTCGGGCGCTGAAGCAACCAACGTGACTGTAAGAAAGTCAGTCAGGACTGTAGAAGCATAATGAGATGGTAGACATACCGAGAGGAGGGGCCATCTTCTTGAGGTAAGACCTCACCAGGTCAGGTTTCACCGACTTCATGTGGATGAAAACAACCTTGACCGCAGCGAGGACAACACTCGGGTTGACGTGTTGAAATTGGGGCGCAACACGCTCACAGATATGCTCCGACTCCTTCTGGTCTGAAGCGGCATAGTTGGCCAGTGTTGACAGGATGGTAACTCGTCCCCATTCGGTACACTCGTTGAGCGCCATGAGCAGCTTCTTCAGGGTCGCAGGGGTGACAATCAACGCTCTCGTCTCTGGCGCCGTCTCGGTGATTTCGGACAGGGCGGTCACCGAGTTTGCGACGACCATGGGGTTGGGGTCGCCAATCAACTCCTGGAGCATCTCCAGGAAGCCGTTCTCGATACACATCTGCGGGTTGAGGTCGAAGAGCTTTGCGACACAGATAGCGGCTGTCTTTCGTACGTAGGGCGATTCGTCCCGCAATGTCTTCCTCAAGGGTTCCTCCATGTAGTCCACCATCTTATCTACCCTGATACAGCCCATTGTTCGAATCGCCAGTGCTCGGATAAGTGGGTTGGGGTCTTCCGAATCTTGGACAAAGGTATTGACGGCGAGAATGCAAAGGTCGGGATGCGATTTGGCATAGTTCCTGGGGCCATCATGTCAGCTCTGCAACCCTCCTTTCGTGAATACAGTAAACAGCCCGGGAAACAATGGGGTGCTGAAAAGGCTGCGGGCATTCATCCACATACATCAGATAGAGGTAGACAAGCTTCTTCTGGTCGAGGTCTCCCGTCGCAATATTCTTGAGGACATCGGGGAAGAGAGCCGACACATCCTTGCCCAACGTCATGGCCATGATGGTCTTCTGGATCGACTCCTTGCGCTCGTACGCATACTGCGAGACCAGGCCGGCGCGCAGCTCAAAGGTCTCACCCTTGCGAGGCACGGCAAAGGCGCCGCGGATGCGATTCACCGCCATCGTCGGAGGCGCTTTCGATCGTGGAGGGGCAGGTAGCGGAGGAGGTAGGTCAAGGAGGATGGGCGATCTGTCGTTGAAGCGGTGACAATCGGATCGAGTTCGTCAAGCAGAGCAACAGTTACTTGTCGTGAGACATGAAACCCCGCATCCACCGATGGTACTTCGTGCCGGGGGATACGTTGGAGATTTGCGGCGTCGTTTCAAGCAAATCAGTTGTAGGAAAGGAGTCGAGGGTGAGTATGGACAAGGCAGACGCAGCTGTCACTGAAGATGCCAAGGCCACGAGATAGGTCCAGCCCAGGCCACTAACGTTGTGAGCGACAGCCACTGGAGCGGGATGCTGCTCAGTGGACATGGTGGCACTGCCAGCCCAGGCTGACCCCTAACAATTCTTTTTTAGCCACATTGCTCCCCAGCTTGGCTTAGTCACCGTCGTCAGCTCTCACCTAACTAGTACAGACAAGATAATATCGCCATTATCGCAAAAGACCTTTTGCTGGGCTCTCTATTCTCTTTTACGAGAGAGCGCAGTGGATCGCTACCTATTTAGGAAGTGTCTGAGCTCTTATCTTCGTCTGGAGGCAGGCACAATCAAATTGTCATGGTATGTAAACCTTTCACGTTCTCTGCACCCCCAGACAGTCTCTAAGAGCTCAGTAGGCGAGTCTACCGAATCTCCGACGCCTCTTCATCGAGTCGCGGACAGACGACGAGGAGCGAGACATCTCCCGCACGGCAGTGAGTCAAAACCGAAAGGCCCCTCACAATTAGCGCTTACTCTGGTAGTTTTATAATGCCGTCCTTTTCATGGGATCAGTTGCGGTCTTCAGCCTAATTGCACAAAAGCTGAATGCTGGCAAGTAGTCATGCTATGTATTTATAGTTCATCGGGCCCAGATACCTGGGCCGTCTAGTTGGAGTCTGGCGTTATGAGTTATATTATACTTTGTGAAAGATGATCACTCGTCTACTTCTTCTGCCTCTTCTGCCTCTTCCGCTTCCTCCACCGCCCCACCCTCGTTCTCCTTCGTAGAGGCCGCCTTTATCTCTTGTTTCCGCCACAGACCAGCCAGGAAATCGTTGGTGCTCGCCTCTTCGATGCCTTTGTCCTCTCTCTTCTTGATAAATCTCGGAAACCTCAGACTCAGCCCTCTCTCGTCACTCACAAGACCAATCGCAGCTGTGTAGGTTGGACTCAGCGTGATGTCTGCAAAAGCCATCTCCCACACCTCTTGAGGTTCGAACAAGACATCCGGCTTGGGGCCCGAGTACTCGACAAAACTTGGTTGCTGTGACCGGGTGTTCTTAGGCTCGCCGCTCTCTTCTCCGGTATCATAAAACTCCTTGTTGGCTTTGTAAAAGGCATCCGTAAAACCAGATATGCACTTGCATACGGCCTCCAAAGCTCCACTCTCCTCGTTACGGCATGCCATCAGAATCGGTGACCACCACTTGGACTTGCGACCCTGTCCGTGCCAGGCAGCAACGGGAATGAGATCAAGTGTATCAAAACTAGAGTTGTAGTCCTTTTTCACCTTGAGCCAGGAATCAAGACGCTTGTCTGGCTCATACGTCGCCAGCAACGGTTTACGTCGTGATTTGGCCTTTGTTTCGCCTCCGCTATCGTCGGTCTTGCTCTTGGTTTTTCTTTTTGCCTTAGTTTTTGACTTTGATGTCGAGATTTTCTCGGCATTGAGGGGCGTTTGCTCCTCAGCCTCTTCAGCGCAAGGCAATGTAGGTAGATTATCCAGGATCTTGACCATAATGCCTTCACACTTGGTCTCAGTTGCAGACTTGAAAAACTCCAGGACCAATTCTGAGTCTGCAGAAGTAGCATCGAGGCTCTTCACCCAGGTGAAGTGGTGAGGGAGCTCGTGAAAGAGCGATCTCAGAAGCTCTCGCCTTTCTCGGAACGGACTATCCAAAAGGGGTTGCCCATTGAGATACATCAGGTCAAATGCGAAAAGACAAACGTCGATCGTGATGCTTCCAACGGCCACGTCTTTCCTGGCTCGGTTAGTAAGGGTCTGGAAGTTCTTTAACTCTCCGGTTCCTCGATCTACAGCAACCACTTCACCTTCCATTATGAAGCTGTCCACGCCCTCTCCACGGATCTTTGGGATCAGCTCGACCAAGTCCGGGTACTTGTCCGTCATCAGCTCCAAATGTCGAGAGAAGATGCTGACTTTCCCTTGCTCATCGCAATGTACCTGTGCTCTCTGTCCGTCATACTTGAACTCGCAAGCAAAATCCCTCCCTTGTAGTTTCGTAAGCATCTCGGATAAGTCTCGTGTGATGCTTCCCAGCATGGGCCGCAGTGGGATGTGAAGCGCAATACCGCAACGGATTAGCAGCTCTTCGGAGATGCCAATCTCAAGGAGAACTGGCACCAAGTCATTATAATTCGGCCGTCTTGAGAAGCAAGCTTTGACAATTTCCTCCGCCCGGCCCCAAATTTCGGCTAACTCATCCTTCTTGAGCTTGCACAAGTCCGAGGTTGATTTGAGAGGAAAGTTTGCTTCCGGTGGGCGCGAAAGTAGAAAGGCCCTCGATAGGGCAATTAGCATCGTTGTCTTGACCGCCCCAATACGTAGCTAAGTCTTCATCAGCATATGTGGAGATCATGACGCTGCAAGCTCGCTCTTACGTGTTGACACAGAGTTCGCACGACAAAGCGACTCTCTTCTCCGCCGCGTGCATCTTGAAGTAAGCGATCAACCAGCCTCTGCTTTGCTTCTCCACTGCCCTGGCCTTGGCTGTTGGCGATTTTGACCAGAGATTGATATACGGCTTTGATTGTCAAGGGTTTTGGTTTTCTTAGAGTAAAGCTTTGTTTTTTCTTCGCTTCAAATGCGACATCTCCGGCATCGCCATGTTTATCGTACATAGCTTTCAAGGATCTGTGGTCAAGTCCGCAAACACTTCGTAGAGCTTTAGATATCGCAGATCCTCCTAACCCCAGTTCCATGGATATGTAAGGTGGTGATATTGAATTGGTCGCAAGCCAAACCTAGATTGAAATGAGAAGTGGTTTCGGTAAAGACATCT
Source organism: Fusarium devonianum (assembly GCA_017140155.1). NCBI lineage: Eukaryota > Fungi > Ascomycota > Sordariomycetes > Hypocreales > Nectriaceae > Fusarium > Fusarium devonianum. Next base: position 50,192 of record JADBHU010000497.1, on the reverse strand, counting down.
CAAAACCTACCGCTGGCAATAGACTTGAGGGATCTCCCTCGATCAATAGTCTCAGGCAGTTTACAAGTGTGTCCACAATCTTGATCCGGCTTGCGGTACCGCTAACCAACACAAAGCAACGGATAAGCAGGGCGTAAGAAGCATTACCACCTTCCACGGCCCAGTATTCCTTAAGATGGGGTAAATACTCCGAGGGCTCAAAAGTGAGAGGAGATTGGTCCAGAGGTATCGAGCTCATGGTGGTATCCTCGGCTATGCCTGCAGACTGAAGTCCAAGGGTAGGCTTCGCATTGTCTGTGAGTGCATTGGGTTTGACGAGCGAGGTTGGAAGAGAGATTGATCCCTTTGATAACCGAAATGTAGGACTTTCTTCTCTAGTTCTAGGACTCTCACATTCGCTTAGAGCCGAGGGATTTTCAGTCTGGCTGGCTTGATGTCCACTGGTAGCCTCTTGATCCCACTCTGCTTGGAGTTTCCGGGCCAGCTCCTCGTCGGTCATCTCCGATTTCGCATCACTTGATGCGTCATTCTGATCCGGCGTTTCTGACCCCTTGGTAGTTTCGGGGCCATTTTGCCTTTGCCTGGAAAAGAAATATTCCAGGCCTCGGACAGGCTGCGTGCTTGACTGCCCGCCGTTGTTCAACTTGCGCTTCTTGCTTGGACTCGGCATGATCGACTTGGGCTAAGAAACCGGTTTTGAGTATTGTTCATCAGCTTTTCTCGGTAATCAAAGACATTGAAATGAAGAATCCAATAGCATATTAGGAAGCGTGTGCCAAATTCACATCCTTCTTCGAGCAACGCGCAGCTCTATGACGAAGGCACACGCGAAGTCACGTGACATCCCTCGAAGCTCGATGCCCAATCTCAGGAACCAGCCCCGCGAGCTCCACGCTAACCCCCTTTGGCACGCACAAGCGATTCACTCACACAACCGTCGAAATCTTCCTCTGCCCCACCATCGCGAACCTCGCCCCGACATCCCCTCATAACGACCCCCCCAAATCAGCACCATGAACGGCGAAGACCCGCCCGAGAGGCCCGAGTACATCTCGTCCATTATCAACGGCCTTGAGCGATACAACCCCGAGGCTGTCGGCTCCCTCGAGACATACCTGCAGGAGCAATGCGAGCAGAAGTTCACTGACTGCAACGCCAACCGGACGCTGCTGAAGCTGTGAGTGCACACTCCTGGTTCTCCAACTGCGGTGTTTATCAGGGGCTCTATATGATGCTTTGTCAACGTTTCCTATTACCTGACTAGTGTGGCGGGTTCATGCAACTTGGCCACAACTGAAGTCAACCATTAGTGATTCTGAATTGCCCAGCATTTATACAACCTGTGTCGCCTTTACTTTTCCGGATCGAAGCTGACCGTCCTCTCAGCTACCAGCTCAACCCTGACCGTATCAAGGATGAGGTCATCACCAACATCCTGGTCAAGACCATGACCGAGTTCCCCTCCCCGCAGTTCTCCCTCGCCCTCCACCTCATCAACCCCTCCTCGGCTGTCACAGGCGACCTCGGCGAAGCTGTCACCAAGCTGCGCTCTCTTAACGGCGAGCTCGAGGGTGCTCAGTACGCCCGCTTCTGGGCCGACCTCGACGACGACATGGTTGCCGACCTGATTGCCGACATTGCCGGCTTCGAGGATGTCATCCGTCACCGCATCGCTCTCCTCGTTTCACAAGCCTTCCGCGAGATCCAGCTCAGCCACCTCGAGTCGTGGCTCGGCCTCGGCGAGGACGCTACCAAGACTTTTGTCACCGAGGTTTGCGGCTGGAGCGTCGAGGCCGATGGCAGCGTCAAGGTGCCTGCGAACCCCGATAACGAGGCTCAGAAGGCCGAGATTCGTGAGGATGTGAACGTCGAGCAGTTCTCCAGGGTGATCCGACGGGCGTGGGAGGACACTGCTTAAAGAGTAGAGTGCAGTGGATGAGGGGGGTTTTTGCGCACTTCCCCGTCGATGGGACATGGCATGACGACTCACGAAGCTGAAAGGCAGGGCTAGCATGGTAGCATGGAGGGGTCACAAAATCTAGGCGTTTAATCGGACATGTCATTCAGAGCAATCCAAGGATCTAGAGAATTGATAGAACTTGCGATTTGTTGGATCACCACGTGGTTGAATTCAAATCTGCTAAACGGCTACCGTCTATTGTGCTTTTCGTCACCAGGGCCAAGCCTACTTCTGCTTGCTCAACTCCTCCCATTGTACACCAGCCCATTCCTCTACGTATCCAGACTCTCCTACCGGTGTTCCGCGCGGCGAGCAGTCCTTCTCACAGACGCCCACAATGATCGTCCCCCACTCCATGCCCTCTAAGCTCATATCATCTGCCTCAAGCTCCGCAATCGCATTGGGCGTCAGCTGCACCTCAAACACCCTCCTTGCAGTGCAGTTGCTGCACCGTGGGATGGCGCCCTTGGAGACGGCCTCGCCAACGGCATCCGTCTTTGAGTAGAGCAGCGGCGTGCCCGCAAACTCATAACGGATACACTGGTCAGGGTTTTGCGCCAGGCGATCTGCGAACTTTTGGAAGGTAGCATCCATGGCTGATTCGAAGGCCTCGCGGTCCAGTATAGATGGCTCAGCGGCGTCGGCGTCTTCAAGGCGGGCGTTGGTGGGGACCTTGACGGGCGTTTGGTCGAGGGCCTCGAACTCTGCATCGGCGAGGTAGAGCGTGGGATAAGGTGTGGCCTGCTTGTCTGGTGCCGGCCAAGGCTCAGCGGCTGGTGGTGGCGTAGCTTGAGTGTCTTTGATGTTGAGGGATTCGGCAAACGACTTGGAGAGGGACGCAGTTTCTTGCTTTGTGGGTTCCGCCTGAGGTTCCGCCTTAGCTGGCTGAGAAGGAGAGGAGGAAAATGGGTTGGCTGAAGCGGCAGAGCTGAAAGGGTTTCCAGAGCTGTTGGAGCTGCTGAAGGGATTCCCGCCGCTGGAGAAGGGGTTTGCGCCTGAAGCGCTTCCCAGGCCCGTTGACCCAAACAGAGCTTCTCCCAAGCCAGGACCGTCATTCTTTGGCTTCGGTTCTTCTTGTTCTTTTTCCTCATCTTTGGGTTCTTGTTTCGGCGCCTCTTCCTTCCAAACCTTCACACCTCGTAGGGCGCGAATGCTGCCCTCTTTACGGCGACAGGTCTGCCTTCGGCACGCAAACACATAGAGTCGTCGCTCATGCTCAGGGAATCGGTCGGGTAGTTCGCCATTAAGTTGAAGAATCAAGGTCATGAGATCCTTGCAGACTTTGCAGCGCGCGTAGGCGGCGCTGGGTGCGGTCTCGGAATCTAGCCAGTCCTAGCTACGAGTTAGTCCACGCCCATTGCCCTCTGTGTAAGTGCAGAACTCAGCGCTGAACGCACGGGACGGCCGCCAAGTCGGCTAATAGTATCTTCATCGGCATCTTTAGAAGCATATCCTAGGAGGACATTTGTCTCCTCGAACTCGCCGTCCGAAGAATCGGAATCGTATGAAGCCATCGTCACGAGAATTGGGTTGCTGCTGGGATGTGATGGTGGGGTCAAGATTTTTTTCTGAAGACTTGACGTTGAATGCGGGGCTTAGCGTCGCGATAAGGAAGCCCAGGGCAGGGAATACTGAAGGTACCTTGTCAACGACAATACAGTCTCTCAGCTTATGGCTATTACCCTCACAACTTTCAATTGTCCCAGTAATAGTCATGAGGTTCGTGTCAAATATTCAAGGTTGCAATAGTATTACCCACAAACTCCAGAGTTCAAGGTAACTTCAGTTTAGGCAAAGCACAGCATGTTTCGCAGTGTCGGCACCGTAGCATAACAAAACACATCAGGTCATAGTCTCGCACAGAACATTTTCAAGTCAGTACATCAAGTCGTAATCTCTTAAATTACGCCCCAGAGCCTTTTGTCTAGCCTCAATTTTAACGTGGTATCTCCTACATGTGATCATTAGGTCCATCCATGCCTGGGCCCGGTCCGCCTGCTCTACCCATTTGCCGAGCCTTCAACAACTCGTCACACAAGAGCAGGTTGGACGCGATACTCGAGCTGGACGCGATACAGTTTCGCAGCACTCGGTACGAGTCAAACACACCCTCGAGTTCGGGATCCATGGGTTCTCCGGTTTCCAGGTTCAGGCCAACCACATTTCCGTCGGCGTACTCGTCTTGCAAATCCGCAACTAAACCCAAAGTCAGTCTTTTAACTCTTGTATGCTTGATAGAATGGTACTTACGAGCATCCTGGATGTCAAGACCAGCGTTGGCAGCCAGGGTCTTGGGAATGATGAGGAGAGCATCCGCGAAAGCCTCAACACCCCACTTGGCCTTGCCCTTGACAGACTTGGCAAAGGCGTCGCTCTTCAAGTGTGCTGCGCAGGCAACCTGGAATGCACCAGCTCCGGGCACGACGGACTTGTCAACGATCATGTTGTAGACACTTCGCAGACCATCCCGTACGGCGTCTGTCACCTGGGCGATGGTGTGCTGGTTGGGTCCCTTGATCATCAGAGTAACTGACTTGGGATCCTTGACCTCCTCGACAAAAGTGAACTTCTCCTCTCCAAGAGTCTGCTCGTAGACAAGGCCAGCCCAGCCCAGAACGCTCTCGTTGAGATCATCAACGCTGTTCTGAGCGATACCACCACAGACGAGCTGAAGTCGCTCCATGTTTCTTCGCTTGGCTCGTCGGAGAGCAAGGATGTTGTTCTTGGCGAGAACGTCAAGGGAGAGGGGGTCAATACCCTTCTGGTTGATGACCACAAAGTTCTTCGACCCATCGGTACCACACAGCTCCTGCTTTAGCTCGACGATCTTCTTGAGCTTGGCATCGACAAATCGGCGCTCGCTCTCGACAAGCTTATCACGCTGCTCAGCGCTCGAGTAGAAGAAGCTGGAGTTGATTTCCGACTTCTCGTACTCCAAGCTGACGTTGAGCGTAAGAATATAGCAGTTCTCGAGGCGCTTGGGCATATCGGGGTGTCTGGCGCCGTGGTCGAGGGCCAAACCACGGATCAACCGAGTATCAGCAGCTGTCCTGTGCTGCATCTTCATGATCTCAACCATGTGCAAATCGGGCTTGGCGGGGGCCTCGTAGATAGCAAGGACGGCATCGACGATATCGGGGGTAAGGTTAGCAGCCAGGGTGGAGTTAAGCTTAGTGGCAAGCGATGTTCGCGCGACGTTGAGGAGGAGCTCTCGGTCGACTTCCTTGGGAAGCTTGAAGGAATCCAGGAACTGCAACGGTCAGCTACGAACCGGGGAGGGGGGCGTGGCTTGACACTCACCTTCAGAGCCTCAATTTTGGCAACCTCAAAGCCGTCGGTGAGGATGCGAGGGTGCAGTCCCTCGGAAATGTAACGGTCTGCCTGCTTCAAAAGCTCGCCCACCAACATAACGACCGAGGTGGTTCCGTCGCCGCAAATGTCGTCTTGCGCAGTCGCTGCACGGGCAATCATGACAGCGGTAGGGTTCTGAATTTGCATCTCTCGCAGAAGAACGTTGCCGTCCTTGGTGAGCTTGATCTGGGGTTATCGGTCAGTAAAGGGGTCGTTTGAGGGGCACCGGAGTAGGCAGCGGTACCTGTCCTGCACCGTCGACAAGCCTGAAAAAATGGTTAGTTCCAAGTCCAGATAGATAGAAATTCAGGAGCTCGCATACATCTTAATGGTGCCCAGGGGGCCCAGGTTGGACTTCAGGACATCCTGGAGGCCCTCGCCGGCGTTGATGTTGACCTTCAGAGCTTCGCCCCTCCTCTGCGACAACGGGGTTAGCATGCGGCAAGGCCACCTGGCTGCGGGGGGGAGCAACGCACTCGGGACTCAGCCTTGGGGTTGAGAAGTTGCGCGGCCGACATAGTAAAAGTTTGGGTGCTCGGTGCACGCGAAGACTATGTCGAAAGGTGAGGTCGAGAATATGATGCGGGAGTGGGAAGTTCGCGATTTCGTAATCCCACAAGCTTGCACCTGCTGTGCATTGGCAAAGCGGGCTGCCTGGGACATTTTTTCTGCCCCTCCAAGGACTGAAGGCGGTGTAAGGTGAGTGCTCTGCTCCGAGGGGCTCGGTGAAGGTCCAATTAGAGGAGCGGGGTTGACTTCGACTCGTTCTAATCCTGAGGCTTTGAAGTGGACATGACAACGGGGAAGTCAGGTCTGGAGGTGACACTATTAGAATGATGTTCAAAAGCTTGTATAGCATGAGGCTTCACCTCCATTCACAGACCAAAACCACTCACGAAGTCAAATATGGTGTCACTGAAACTTCTCTGCACCCTTTGCTGATTGGATATCATGTCACCAGAATGAAGACCGCTATTCTATGTGCGAAGGTCCTGTATACCTCCCGGATCTCAAAATGCTTCTTTCTTTCCTTGATCATTCTCTACTTCCATAGAGGTTTCTTATGTTTTTATCAATTCTCTGTTCCATCATCACATCTCGACTCATGTTCTCAATGCATGTCCGCGTTCGTTTAAACAGCCGTGACGTCGCATCACTAAACCTCCTGTCGGATTAAACACATTCCGCACGGTGGTTCTTCCAGTCCTTCTTCTGACACTCTGCCGAGCAGTACTTGACTTCATGGCACCGCATGCACTTCTTTAAAGTTACACCTGCGCGGCCCTCCGCCTTTCCACAGCTCCTGCATCGATCCGCCGAAGTGACCTCTTCCATGCTGGGGAGTTCAGCAGGGTCGATAACATCCTCAACAAACGGCACTGCGTAAGTCGGACTTATGGCTATGCGGACAGCATTAGGGGCTGCATTGTCCCACTCAGGGAGCGGCATAAAGTTATCGGGGAGGCGACCGTTGCCGCATGAACACAGCAACTTGTCGCCGTCCTTGAGACTTAATGGGATGGTAGCTCCCTTTCGCTTATACTCGCACTTGCGTCCGTGGGACCAGGTGCGGCATCGCTCCGCCAGTGAAGGGAGAGTCTTCTTCCAGAGGGTCAGCTCGGCATCGTTGACGGTGACTGTAGCACACTCAAGGGTTCGGATCAGTAAAAGGAATGGCTCCATCTTGCCCGACTCGATGAGATCCATGGTGAAGGGAATGACAGCTGCATCGAGTACAACAGAAGCTGCGTCGCCATCCAATCGGAGAGCGGACACAAAGACCAGCATATGAATGCCTCCTCTTTCGGGGTGGCTGATTGCGAACAGGCCTGTCTGGCCACCTTGAAGACCCGAGGCAAGCATAAACATTGTGAACAGTGACTCCTTAAAGTTGACGATTGGATCGTCCGAGATGCCGTTAGAATCCCTAGCATCACGTAGGCGCTTCTCTCGAGGGGAGAATTGAAGGGATGTCAGTGTGGTGAGCCATCGCGTCTTGGCCTTATCCTCCAGATCAATGATTGGAAGATTGTCCAAGTTCAGATGCGGTGTGTTCAGTGTCGCCGGTACACCGGAAGTAGAGAGTGCCGAAGGGTAGACAAAATTGAAGAGCTCTGAAGATACCGCAGGCTCGGCTAAAGGTACAATCACTTCGATGTAACCTGACGTTCGAGCGACACGTGTCTTGCTGTTGGTTTTGGTGATAGGGATTGGGAACTTGAGAGGGCACACTAGCTTGTTGTCTCCAAAGGAAATGTCGATGACGAAGGGACTGTCTTGTCGAAGCTCGATAGGAACCTTGTCTTTTAGGAGCTTTTTGCCCTTCGTCGATGTAATATCCAAATGTCCAGTGATAGTGGTTATTTTTGATTCAGAATCAGAAACCTCGACCGAGAGCTTTGTGGTCTTGTCTTCCATGCCCTGGTCTGCAGCCTTGTCGAGAGGATTGACCGCGCCGCACACGATAGGATAAGCAGCTTGTCCGGGCAAGTATTTGGTCACAAACACTCGGGACTCGTCACTGATTGGTGTTTCGAAGACGGCCATTGTCATCCCAAGAATTGATCCGTAGACCACAGAGTTTTGACCAGTTGGGGGGACGCAGATGCCAGCCAAGGCTGTCCTCGGCTCGTTTTGCAGTGTAGAAGTGGGCACATAGAAAGACGCGACCAAGGGGCAACTGCCTGCCCACCCCTTCTCATCTTGTTCAACGGTGGCCTGGAAGTCGTCATCGCCAGGTAACTTGGAAGTCTTGACATTGCCAAAGGCAATCTGGATGTCCCCAAACATGTTCTGCCACGCCTCTGTTGCACCGTGGCTTGACCTTACCGATCCGACAAGTGGCGGTGATGCGAATTTGAACTGCTCATTTTTATGCTCATACAGTCGAGCAACCTGATCCCTTGGAACCACGAGAGTAACAGCAACCACTGGGGGAAGTGATCTCCAGGCGTTAAATCCGCCGAGTTCTGGTCGATTCTTCACCTCTTGGAACAGCCAGGGCTCGGTATTAACTCCGTGGAGGTGGAGCTGAAGACACAAGTCTTGCATGCCGTTGGCAGCCAGCATGAACCGATGATCTCGGGCGATATTATCAATCAAAGTCGAGCACATTGTCGGCCATTCTGTTGCGACACGGTTCATAACAACCTTGAGCAAGGCAGCGAAACTGGTACGGATGAAGTGGGAGTAACTGTGCGTTCTCTCTCCCGCCTGATTCAGAGTTTTCGATATGTTCTCAATTTCGAACATGTGGTCGTAAAGTGGTAAGAGAAGCCGGATAAGCTGTTGGGAATCAACGTGCAGCTTGCCGTGTCTAGACTGGCTCGAGAACTGGTTGTCGCGCTTCCAGGTAAGTCGACTACGCAGCTGAGTCTCCCTCTGCGCTCCCTTATTCATAAGACTGAGGAAAATTTCATCGACGTGGGACTCAGATTTGGCGTTTGTCCAGTACTGAACGGGGCTGAAGCCAAGAAGAAGCGAGATAGTCGGCACGTGTCCACAGAGCAGCTTTTCCAAAGCCCTCTGCTGGGTGTCCTCGCGCTTGAGCAACAGCTCTGTAGACAGCGATGCCCATGGCTCGTCTTTGAGCAAGGGGCCTGCCGCGATTAGAATGTTTAGGGCGCCAATGTGGTCGCTCAGATTAGACGGGTCGATCATATCAAATGTCGTCGCCCCTGGGCAACCTTTGCCATAATCTGTGGCGTCCAGGCTCAATGGGCGGGGATCCCATACTCGTCGGAAGAGGTTGGCCGACTTTCCAGTTGCAGCGGCGGTCTGGAGGCTATGGCAAAAGTTGAGAGCATCTGCAACGACGAAGCGAACAGTTATGTTCTTCTGTATAGACTTGAACGCTGCGATCCACTCATTGAACTGCGTCCTTGCAGCAGCGGCAGCGGTGAAGTCCTTGGAAGATTCCATGGGCTTCAGAGGCGATTTCTCAGAGAGGGGGGCATAGGCCGTTGCCAGATAAAACCCCAGAATGGGATCACTTCCGTAATGGAGGAGCTCATCCTCTGAGAGGAGGCCGGCAAGGAGAGGGTTCGGTATGTTATCGTCGGTCGAACGAGGAGTCACTGTGCCATCCTTCCAGTACTGCTGCGAAGTTTGCAGCAGCTTGGGTCCAGCCTGCAGGGAGAGGGGCGCTGCTGAACGCATCGAGGTGATATTGAGCCCTCCTTCACCAAGCATTTCCTCGTGGCATTGCCGAGATGGCTGCACATTTTGCCGAAAGGTCTTCGCGTGGCTCTCGGACTTGCACTTCTCTGCAGCACTCTTGATGCGATTGAGGACAAGACGAACGTCTGCGAGTGTGTTGGCATCGCAGAATCGGATGCATCGACCGTAAACATTGTTGTTCCAGTCTTTGAGGGTCTTTGACATGGAAAGCAGCTTGGTGGCATGCTGAAGTACTACACCCGATGTCTCCTCATCTATAAAGAGGTGATAGTAGAGGTTCCAGAGCTTATCGCTGCCAAGTTTACAGTCTCCGTCATAGAGAAGCGAGAGGAGAAGGACATTCCGAGCTGAAAGATGTCAAAACTATTGTACAACGTCTCGATGTAGGGTAGTCGGCTCACCGATAATTTTATCGTCGTAATCACAGCAGGTAAAATCAAGTTTTCTCTGCGCTGGGCTTCGTCAATTCCATGAAGACGAGCTGGATCCTACCAGACTTACGAAATCCTTTCTCGTTGTATGCTGTGCAGAGGATGTTGCGAACGTCACCGCAACCCAGCGACAAAACAGCGGCATCTTGGCTTTGGGGCACACATCTCGCAAGGTTGGTCGCTGGGGTGTTCCCAGCAGCGTACAAGAAGCCGATCTTATTGGCGACGGTAGGAACGAGCATTTTGAACGCGTCTTCAGGATCCCAACATTCCAGGAGAGTGGAGAATCTTTCGTGTGACGAGGCTCGAGATTGAAAGTCGCGGTTGATGTGTACAAAGGTTCGAGGGCACGGGAAGCAGCCATACTAATTACGTGTGGGGAATCGCCATAATTCTTTAGCTGATCAACGCCCGCGCGACATGCCGAAGCAAACAAGTTGGCCAAATTAACTCGCTAAAAGTACAGTGAGAAAGTCGTTCGATATGGTTATAGTGATTGTATAAAGTTGAAATGGGCAGGAATCGCAAATACAACTTTTTGTTCAGTTGCAGGTTGGCGCTAGGAAATAAAAGCTAATTAAAGCGAGCATATTAGTTGCAATATCTGATCATAGATAAATATGGACCGCGCCAATGTTTGAACTACGCTCTACCCAACGCTGAAAAGGCAGACAAAGCCACAAGTCACTTTAGAACACATACAGATGCACGTTATCATTATCGATGAATATCCCATTGGTGAATCATCTACCAAAAAGCAAAAGCCTCGTCACAAACTCCAGCGGCTCACAGGTGGACAAAGCCGCGCTGAGGCCTTTTGCTTTCTACCCATAATCCGAAGTCCCAGAAAAAATGATAACCCAATAATTCGCCCGACCTCACTCGTCGTTCCGGTGATTGTCCTTCTAGTGTCTTCTCTCCCAGTTCTCCCTATTGTACAAGGCGCGCCGACCTGTGGAAACTCTTTTGTGCATCACATGGCAGGCTCTCAAACAGAAATCCAGGACGTGAGCGTCGTCAAGACATTTGCTCCCCCGGGGGAAAAAAGACCGCAATGTCGTCGATATGAAAAGTACATGGCTGATTAAATTGCGAAATGGCGTTAACGTGTCATAAACTCTCCCCTTTTGGCTTGAACGAAACAGAAACGATAGATAGTACATGGAGCAAGTGTCTCTCAGAAGAAGACGTCGTCGTTGTTGTTCGTAAACATGCCAACGTTGTCGAATTCTTCATCAAACTTGCTCATCATCAGCATGCTGGGGTCACGGTCTAGTTGAACAAGGCCGTCGTCGTTGGTGAATTGCAGCAGCATATCGTCGTCCTGTTCGCTCATTCCCAAGGGAAGAGTGCCAGCCATGCTGGCAGACGTCATCAGGGCGGTGGTTCCGGAGAGGTGGCTCAGGTCGTCGGTGTTGATGGAGGAGTTGGGGTCGACGTCAAAGAAGCGTGCAGCCGGCGGTGAAGATGACTGCGAGAGCTCGGGGGGCGTGTTGTATTGGCTGGCGACGCTCTTGGCGGGCGATGCCACATGCACAGGTGTGCCGTCCATGATAGCTTCAGGGGAGACATAAGAGTGTACGCTGACGGCAGAGGGGGATGAGGCATAGTCGTTGAGCGTTGAGGGTGGGAGGGATGTCATGGGGGCGGATGAACTTGAGGCCATCTGGTTTTGTGAGCTCATGCCCACGTTCATCATGTCGTCAAGCATGTTGTAGTCGTTATCAGGCGAGTTGACGGCGGAGCTGTCCGAGTATCCAGAGAAAGAGGACATTGAGCTGATGGACATGTTCTTCTTGCGGGTTCGAGCCGACTTCTCCATGCGCGTATCCATGTCGGGGCGGCTCTTCTTCGGTGGCCTGCCACGCTTGACAACCTTGCGTACGATGCCATCAAAGGCACCGATGCACATGCCTCGTTGACGGTGGCGAGTGAGGGCATCGTGGCGCGCAAAGCTGTTTCCACACTCACAGGGGTACGGCTTGATTCCGGTGTGAATCTTGGCATGTCGCTTGAGATCGTGCTGGCGGACAAAGCACTTTTGGCAAGTGGGACATTGGTACTGGCGGTCGTTGAGATGGGTCTGGACGTGAGACTTGATGTTCTCCTTGCGGCCAAACTTCTTGCCGCAGTCCTCGTACAGACATGTCCACTTGCCGTCGGTCGCCTCAGGGCCGCTGATAAACTGGGTGATTTCCTCATTGGTCACTCCCGTGTCTGTCTTGGTCTCCTCGATGTTGATGCTGGCGATACTAGCAGCGCTTACGATGCTGGCGCTGGATTCCGCACGACGATGAGGAGATTCGCGGCGGGATGGTGTCTGCGAAGCGATACCAGAGAGAGCATGAGCGGTCAAGGGATAGGGTCGGAGATCAGGCTTGTTGTCAAAAGCACCGATGAACTGTGCCATCTGGGGAGTGTTGGGGGTGATTTGCTGGGGCATTTGCTGGTTGACGCCGAGACCGTGGTGTTCGTCCTGGCCAAAACCGCTCTCGATCTTCATGAACTCGTTGCTGAAGTTGTTCATGTTCATGTAGTCGGAGGCTTGCATGGGCAGTCCATTGAAGGATGCCGACTCGGGGAGCGTATTTGACCGTGCAGGGCTGGACACAGTCTGGTCTGGCTGTTGTTGCTGAATGTCCTGGAAGATGTTCTGAGCCCGTCGGTTGCCTCCTCGGTTCCTCACAGGCTTGATGGTCTCTTCCATTGACTCATCGTAGCCTTCGGTGAACCGGTTGGGGACGGGTTCGTTCTTCACCAATCGGTCGTGGGGAGTCTCCGTCGGTGTAGGGGGAAAGTAGCCTTGCTCCTCGTTAGCCGTCATGTCCATGGCCAATTGTCCAGCTGAAGGGACTTACTGTGTGCATTCTGGTTCGGGGGAGTAATCGGCCTCTGGAGGTCGTCGGATCCCAAGTGCTCAAACTTGTGAACCCGGTCCATGATGCCGTTGCTTATCCTCCTCGAGGTCCTCCGCGCGCTGGTGGTGTCCCCTTCGGAGACCCAGCCTTGCGGCGAGGGGCCCTCGGGGAAGTTCATAAAGGTGGGTGTGGAGAGAGCACTGTCACTGTTAAAGAGATCAAAGTCCTTACCTCCCGACATGCTGTCGCCGTAGCCAGCTTGGCCCTTGCCCATCATCACGTTAAGATCTGCAGCGTAGGGGTCAAAAGGGAGTGAGTTGGGGTCAAAGCAGGACGGGTCAAATCGCTGTGTCTGAGGAGTTCCATGGGGAGAGATGAGATAGTTCTCGCTTCCGCTTGGTGCCAGGTTGGCGTAAGGGTGCTGCTGTGTGCCCGGGCGTGCTTGGATGCGTTGCTGCTGCGCTTCTCGCAGAACTTGATGCTGCGGATGATTGGCTAATCCTGTATTGTTAGTAGTGGTACTTACCATGTAATCCTGCCGTGTCGATGGCGATGCCGATGTGTGTTGTCGTCGAATGTCGAGGCTCATGCCACGCCTGTGGCCGAGGTTTCGACGTGTGTTAGTGGGCAGATTGGGGATCTTGACACCCTCAAAGGCAGTCGGCGTCGAGTTTTGACGCCGATGTTGCCGTTGACGGGCGTGAAGTCCTGTTGGATTGGACAGCATATTGTCGCAAGGGGAGTCCGGAGATGAATTGTCGTCGGTCGATTTATTGTCGAAGGGGAACCTGTTGGTCCGAAACTGTGCGATACCAGGTCAGCCTCTCGTCCCGTCTTTTGATCTTTTGACCTGTTCTGCCAACTTACCTCACGCAGCGCAAGCACAGAGCGCCGGGCTAAAGGAAAAGTGTTAAGTCGTAATCAGTCGAGGTCGACTTTACGATATATGGTTTGGTTTATATATGCCTTGTTCAGGCAAGAGGACGTGGTGATGGCAACGCTCTTTTTGTGAGTGTAAGCTCGAGTTCTTGGAGAAGATGTGATAGATGTGAGGTGAGGTGAGGTGAGGAGCTCTTCCTCTCTTGCTGTGATAGTCTTGATGCTAGAGAAAGCGATAGAGAGCAAAGGGTGGATAGAGGCTAGCTTCGGGCGGCTGGCTGGGGATGGCGACCAGATAATTGGATTATCATTGTTTACGCCGTCCCAGCTGGTCTCCAGGGCAACGCGCACCCTGGTGGGCTCGAGCCAACCTAAACCATGACAACGTCACCAACGGCTAACACGCCAGAAATCTGAGACAACCAAGGGACCATTATCCCATTGCTTCTTGCGCTTGGTCGATTCTTATTCCGCGCCTCACGGCTGTTGGAGCGGCTGATGATGAGGCAACCTGTGCAGGCCAGGGTAATGAAAGCACACAACATCACCAACATCTCCTTCATTGCCCATGGGTTTGTTTGGTGTTGCAGCTCACATCAATACAGACTTTCACCACACCTGCATTTTCCAATCGCATCGTCGTCAAACAGCCAAGTCAATAACATTCAGCGCAGCGATCGGCAATACCGTTACTCCTTCTAGCGCTGTGCTATAAGACGACGCTTGGTGAGCTGCCCGGGAACACGAGAAAATTCCCGTCAATGTCTTGACTGGCCCAAGCTCTCACCAGTTGGAAGAGCGAATGTAGCATCCTTGCAGCTGATGTCGTGACGTCTTGTTTCAGGCCCGACATCGCTACCTAAGATGTCTTGTCTGAGCTCTGGCTGACCTTGTCCCGCGCTAGGCAACTCCGCCCGTCGTCGGATAGTGATGGACGTCAACAGGCCTCCCACCCACGAGAACTGCATTCCTGCCCAGTGTATTAGCCCAGTTGTGCCGCATCTCGTTGCCGCATTTGCCACGTTGGACGGGCGTCTTCCATTTGAAACTACTTCTGATCACGATCTGTTGTCTAGGTTTCCTTGCTTTTCCAGGGCCTAAGGCTCGGCTTGGTGAAACTGGTGTGTGCATGGAAATTTATGTTGGAAGGCGTTCTTCAACCCGTCGCTACAGAATAATAATCACCTCACGCAGCTCTGGCACGATTACCCGATTTAGTAGGTGATGTCGAATATGTTTTCCTATCAAGGCTCAGTTTCCGGGACAAGCGCAGGCTTATCAGCCACTATGCATGCATGATCCTTGTAAACAAATCATACTGGCTTGTAGGCTACCCTGGAGCTTTGGTTATGAGAGCAATGCGAAATGAGATCTCGTAGTCTCGAATGCATCTGGATGTCTGTTTTCCTTTGATCTATAAGGCATAGAGGTTGCCCTGGCGGCATAACAAAGTATTGGTAAGGTAGGATGCGTTGAAAGATACATTCCTGGAAGCCGTTGGCCAGGCAAGATTGAGAAATGAAGGTGTCTTCTGTCCCTACGTCAATCAATACGAATCGCAGGTGCCATCATATCTTGAATTCAGATTATGTCATCTATCTACTCGTATGATTGAAATCTAGTGACTACTTTCTTTTTGTTCGTCGCTCGAAATAGCACTCGACTGTTCTCCGCCCTGCGATTCGTCTCAAGTTGCACATGCTCTGTCACAAGAGTGAGTGATACTACTCTATTCAGCATAAACGACGTCGATTTATTTCTGAAAGATCTAATCAAAATCAAAGAGACAGTCTCTTCATGTTCCCCACGATATGCTGGGAAGACATGATCAGTAAATCTTCAGCGTCCGGGGTCAAACGAAGGCCGAGCTCTGGCCATCACGGCTCCACACGGCGTCAAAACGGAAACGGGAGCGAGTTCACAGAATCACTGCACCCTTTGACATTGCCAACGCTCGGCAAGGGCTTACCTTAGTCGATAGTTAGTCCTGAAAAGGAGTCATGAAAAGGAGGAGTTACTATGAATGCGCTTTCGATATGGGTGTTGGTTTATGTATGTACTTTCGTTTACTGTACTTCTCTCCTGACTGTGAACACCAGCACTTGGACACAAGTCTAAGTTTGGGCCGGAGTGAGTGGCCAGTATGTGGTAAAGTGGTAATGTAGACCCTCAAGAAGAAGTAAAGCTCAGAGTAAGCCGATCTTCTTCGTTCTACATCAACCCTATGATGTCTTTGGCACGGTTTGGTCGTCTCCCTCATATATACTCAATCCACAGACCTGTCGGAACGAGGCCGCAGGGCCAACGAGAAGTATGAAACCAAGCTTAGAAGTACGGCATCTACGTTGACCAAGGGCAGCAGCTCCACGCACAGCCCTTTATACAGTGACTTTCAGCCTCTATATATCACTCCACGATAGCTTGGACCCTTGCTATCGATGGATCCCTCCCGACGAACTATAAAAGCGATGAGATGCGGGCCGCAGCGTCGGGGCCACCACAGCGCGCATATGAAGCAACGAATGATGCAAGTGAATCGAGTCAGATATAGACCAGGCCCCTCAATAGTAAAGTGTCAACTCGTTCACGACAAAGTCCGTTGCGAGTATTAAACACGTGCACTGGGTAGGTTGTAGCCACTGTCCAGATGCGACCGCGTCTCGGCGCCCCTAATTGGCCCCTCTCCTGGCAGTCAACAACCGCTAGGCAGTCACCACGCCAACCAGCTGCCACGGCCCAGAAAAGCCCAGGGGCAAGGTTCAGCTGGCATTGGAGAAGCGGCCCAGCAACATCATCCGATCTCGAGCCTGCAGAACATCTCTTCTGCTGCTATTGGCTGACGGGCGCATCTTCTCTCTGCAGACGCCTTTCCCTGGTAGACGATACACGTCGCTGCGTTTCCTTTGCCGCCTGCTACGACGTACTCTCCGCATCGAGCCAATTGTCCCTCACCCGCTGGCCGTGACAACAAGCCCGACTCCTTGCAGAACACACGCCGCCATGTCGGGCAACACCTTCAGAGGCACTCCCAACCGCAACCAGGGCCGTGGAGCCATTCCCTTTGGCAACAGCCCTGGCGGTTCCAGCATTCCTCGTCCTGTCCTGGAGCCTTCTCAGCCTTCCGAGACCAGCTCCTCAGTCACTGCGAGCCGGCAGAAGCAGTCTAAGCGCGACGAGGTTCGTCATTACACCCCCCTTTGCCTTTGTTCCCTGCCTCCCAGACCATGATCATGTCGTCGAACCTTTACTCGTCGAGGGCCCCCCCTCGGACGTTGTCGAGTTGCCGAATACACCTCACCGTAACTCCTGCATCGAAACTTGAGAACTGACCCCGAGAGTCCAGGCGATCCGGAAAAAGCTCGAAAATGACCTCTCCAAGAAGAAGCACCTTACGGGCCGAGCTCGACATAGCCGAAAAGCTCCCCCGGGAACCGTCCTCGCCCTCAAGCCAAGCCCGGCTCTCCAGATCAAGCCCAACACCACCGTTTCCGAGGCTGCTCAGTTGATGGCTGCCAAGCGAGAGGACTGCGTCCTGGTTACCGACGACGACGACCGAATCGCCGGCATCTTTACTGCCAAGGATCTTGCCTTTCGTGTTGTCGGAGCTGGCCACAAAGCGTCTAGCATCACCATTGCCGAGATCATGACCAAGAACCCTCTTTGCGCTCGAACCGATACAAGTGCGACCGATGCCTTGGACCTCATGGTCCGCAAAGGCTTCCGACATCTGCCAGTTATGGACGAGAACCAGGATATCTCGGGTGTGTTGGATATTACGAAGTGCTTCTACGATGCCATGGAGAAGCTCGAGCGTGCCTACTCGTCCTCCCGGAAGCTCTACGATGCCCTTGAGGGTGTCCAGTCCGAACTGGGCTCGACCCAGCCCCAGCAGATCATCCAATACGTCGAGGCCCTCCGTTCCAAGATGTCTGGACCCACCCTGGAGACTGTGCTCAACGGCATCCCTCCTACCACTGTGAGCGTGCGAACCTCGGTCAAGGAGGCTGCTCAGCTCATGAAAGAGAACCGCACCACTGCCGTCCTTGTCCAAGACCAGGGCGCCATCACTGGTATCTTCACCAGCAAGGATGTTGTTCTTCGAGTCATCGCGCCTGGCCTGGACCCGGCCAACTGCAGTGTCGTGCGTGTCATGACACCGCATCCCGACTTTGCCCCCATGGACATGACTCTCCAGGCGGCACTTCGAAAGATGCACGGTAAGTTTCTCAAGCCGCTGTTAAGTACAAGGCTCACTAATTTTTAGATGGTCACTACCTGAACCTGCCCGTCATGAACGATGGGGGCGAGATCGTCGGCATGGTCGATGTTCTTAAGCTCACTTACGCTACTCTGGATCAGATCAACGCCATGTCCAACACCAACGATGAGGGACCAGCCTGGAACAAGTTCTGGCTTTCACTCGACGCCGAGACCGAGTCCATGATGTCTGGGGAGGGTAGTGCTAGTCTTCAACACACGAACCTGGGCTCGCGCCTCACATCGCCCGACGTAGCGCGAGACCGTCTTGGCGACAGCGTTGCTCCAGGAGACTCAGCATCTCACGTTGGCATGGAGTCGCCTGCTCAATCGCTCATCCCTGAAGGCAACGAGTCCCGGTTACCCGAGGACCTTCCCTTCCCTTTCAAGTTCAAGGCTCCCTCTGGTCGGGTTCACCGTGTCAAAGTGGTCGCCACTGAAGGTATGGATGCCTTTGTCGCCGCTGTGGCCTCGAAGCTCGGCGCTGAAGCAGAGAGCATTGGTGGTGTGCCTACAGTAGAGGAAGGCAAGACTGTGGGATCAGGCTTTGGTCTCAGCTTTTTGGATGATGAAGGCGACTCCATCTCCATCACCACCGACCAGGATCTGCTTGAGGCGGTTCTCCTTGCCCGGCAGGCTCGTCACGATAAGGTGGACTTGCTCGTCCACGACCCTGCGAAGCCCCCAGTTTCGGAGCCCGCCGAGGTGACGGCCCTTGCCACGCCTTCAATTTCTACCGGCGCTGGCCTTCGAGAACGCCGCAAGTGGTGGCCTGATGAGGAAGACGAGGAGGAGGAGGAAGAGGAGGCTGATGAAAGATTCGACGACGACGACGAGGTCGGTTCTACCATGAGGAGACATCGGAGAACGAGGGTGGCTCCGGCTCCGGCCCCTGCTCCTCAAGTCCCCGAGCAGGTCATCGCTGGCGTACCGAACGAGCTTCTGCTTCCTGGTGCTATTGTCACATTGGCCGTTGCTATTGTAGGTGTCTTTACCATCTCCAGGCTCGCTAGCCGGTAAAGGAACCTAGTGTATTTTCTCCTAATGATATGACGAAGACGGGGGTTTCAAGACTGTAGATATGTAAAACTTGTGCCTTTAGAGATTACCCTCGCAAGTTTAATTCAATTCATTTCTCTTTGTTTATTACTAAAATTTGCCCATTCATTGAACGTAAGAAATGATGATGGTGTGAGTTTGTGAGGTGCAAGCTGGAGGCGATACAAGGGTGCATGGTTGCCGGGCCGGAAAATCTCGCGCACCGGTCGTTAACCATGGGCTAAATTTTGGTTACGGTCGAATGAGTATCATCACCATCGACCACCCCCAAGCCGTTATCATGATCCTGAGGAACGCCGCCGTGCGGCATGGTAAGTCAATTGGCCTCACTTGACTTGTAGCAAGAGGTTGACACGCTTCAGGTCGCCGCACATTGGTGGCTCCCATGCCCAGATCCCTTCTCCGGCAGTTGTCGACCGAAGTCTCGACCGAACCGCAAACCCCGGCCCAGACACCATCCGAGCAGCAGGCCGTGTCGAACTGGTCGACATCGCAGAGCTCTGGCACTGGTCCTCCCAAGATTGTGTCGGCCTCGAGAAAGAAGCAGAGGATCGTCCAGGACGGCATTCTCTCCCTCGGAACCGACTCATCGCACGAGCATAGGGGCGCCGTTTGGACGACGCCTAACAAGAACTCGAACTCTGCAGTGCCCGCTACTCCAGCCCAACAGTACGCCGAATTCAAACGTATCCAGGCCAATACACGAAGTCTCGGCTCCAAAGTTGAGAAGCGCTATGTCGCAGCCGACCTTGTCAACAACCCCCCTGGGCCAGAGGACATCACCCTGGAGCTGTTGATGGCCTCGCAAACGCACATGGGCCACAGCACTTCTCTCTGGAACCCCGCTAACTCGAGATACATCTATGGCGTTCGTCAGGGCATTCACATCATCTCCCTGGAGACGACTGCGGCGCACCTTCGGCGAGCGGCGCGTGTGGTGGAAGACGTGTCGTACCGGGGCGGCTTGATCCTCTTTGTGGGCACCCGCAAGGGCCAGATGGAGATTGTTACCAAGGCTGGAGAGATGGCTGAGGCGTGCCATCTGTTCACCAAATGGACGCCTGGTGGCATCACCAACCGAGATGTGATCCTGAAGATGGCTGGCACCAAGGTAGTAGACCACCTGGATCAGGAGCTTGATGGCTTTGAGAAGTACCGAGGTTCTGCTCGTCCGTTGATGCCCGATCTGGTTGTGTGCTTGAACCCTCTGGAGAACTACACACTTCTCTATGAGTGCGGTCTGAAGAGCATCCCCACGATTGGTGTGATTGATACCAATGTGGACCCCTCCTGGGTGACTTATACCATCCCCGCCAACGACGACAGGTAAGAATATGGTGCAGAGCAGTGTGTGCATATAGTTGAGGCTAACAACTGAACAGTCTGCGAGCAATGGCCGTTGTCGGTGGTGTTTTGGGCCGAGCCGGCCAGCGGGGTCAGCAACGAAGACTGGAGGATGCCACCAAGGGCCAAGTTGCTTGGGATAACCCTCCGGATATCACCCAGCACATGCAGCGCGAGACCAAGGCGGCCATTGCCGAGCGCAAGTCGGTCATGGGTCGCATGCAGCACAACATTGAAGGGTTCACCGAGGAGGAGCAGAAGCTGTTGCGGGAGCAGTTCTACGGAGAAGAGCTCGAGGTCACTGAGGACGAGATGGTGGACATGATGGGCGAGGCAGCTCTGGGAAGCTCAAAGGAGGCCGTCATTGAGACGGCTCCTCTGTCGGCTGACCTATCTACCCCTGTTGAAGCCGCTGTCGAGACCGAGGCAGACTCGACGCACGGCGCCAGGCTGACAAGCATCGAGGAGCAACTGACGGGCCTCAGGGATGCCGCTACAGCGATTGAGGCAGAGATCAAGGGCGACAAGCAGGAGTAAAGTAGAAAAGCAGTGTACAATATTGGAAATGTATAATAGCCTGCGGGAGGACGTGTAGACTGAGGGAGATATGTAAGTTGGTGTGAACATACATGCATGTAAGGTACTAGTAGCCATATATTCATTTCGTCGTTCTTAGCGAAGCCTCACACTCTTTGATGTTCAACACGGAATCGAAATGCACTGGAACTGGAAGGCATCGAGGCCGACCACGGCGTGGCATTCCGGATAAATATTTGACCCCAAACGGAACGGCGCCTCCCCAACGGGCAATAGCGGGTTTCCCAGTGGCTTCCCGCCTGGAAGTCGAATTTTGGGAGTCCCGAGGCGTAACTAGAACCCCTGCGCATTTCCCCTCCCCAAAGAACATTTCAGCACAGTCGCATCGGATTCCACAGCACATCACAGCACAGCAACGACACAATCCGGCACAGCACGCGCTTTTACAAGCATTGAACCCCTAGTTAGCGAAAGCGATAGCGGCTAGCAGCGCAGGAGCTCCAGTGCAACGGGCGCAGCCGACAAACCACCCCCAGGTTCGAGTTAGAGGGGTTCGGCGCGCAATCGGGGCTCTCGTGGATAGTAGCCATACCCAGTACGGAATACCGAGTCACCCATAGTGGCTTGGCTTGAACTTTTTGAGTTGATATAAACCCGCTTCGGCCTTGCTCTCACTCTTGAATTCGGTACGCTTTGTTCTTGTCACTGCTTTCCCTGCCCTTGCAATTCTGTTGGTGTTGGCTGTAAGACGGCATCGCTTAACGCTGCCAACATAAGGCAGAGACTAGGTGACTATTTGAGATTGATTAACTAACTGCGTATCATTAGGCGACCACAAGACCTGAAGTAGCGGTCGCTTTAACAGTCTCTCCTCTTCTTGTTTACTTTCTGAACCTGCACAGAGGGCTGTGACTGTCCTCGCCCACCAACGAAATGCCGGCAATGCTGGACGATCCGGCGAGCCCCACCATCTACCGAGTCTCCGGTCAAGCTCCGTTTCCGGATCCGAACAACCCCGGCTTCCCGGCCGATATCACGCCTCGGCAGGTCACTCTCCGTGACCGCCAGACCGTTGCTACCATTATCCCCTTCGCCTCAAGACACCAGGTCCCGGAGTCGCTGCTTGCGTACTTGTGTGACCAGATCAACAAGGAGATCGAGGGCGGCGACACGTATCCCATGATGGAGCCGTTCGCCGCCGACAGCTTTGCTCCGTACTGGTTTCAGAACTTTGGTGCTATCATGCTCCTTGGCAGCATCGAAAGGGCTGAGGATGTCGTCGAGGGCAAGGATTGGTCCCGGGAGTGCTTAGGAAGCTTCTATATCAAGCCCAACTACCCCGGCCGCAGCAGCCATGTGTGCAATGCTGGCTTTCTCGTGACTGATGCCGCCCGTAACCGCGGTGTCGGCCGTCTCATGGGTGAGACCTATCTGGACTGGGCCCCGCGGCTGGGCTACACCTACAGCGTCTTCAACCTGGTATACGAGACCAACGTTGCCTCGTGCCGCATCTGGGACGCGCTGGGCTTCAAGCGCATCGGCCGAGTAAAGGGCTGCGGCAACCTTCGCAGCTACCCGGACCAGCTCATCGACGCAATCATCTACGGACGGGATCTCGCCCCGCGCGAAAGCGAGGAACTCGTGAGTGAAGAGCGTTTCGACAAAATCAAGTTCTACCTCAAGTACGGCGAGTATCCGAACGGCGCTGACCGCGCCGAAAAAAGCAGGCTCCGCAGCGCAGCGACGCACTATAAGCTCCTCGACGGTGACAAGCTCATGCTCAAGGACAAGGAGGTGATATCTGACCCGGCCCGTCAGTTCGAGATTGCCCGATGCGTCCACGTTCAGCACCATGGGGGCATTAATAAGACCACTGCCACCATCGCCGAAAAGTACCATTGGAGTCGTATCAAGGAGACAGTCAGCGATGTCATTCGAAGCTGTGCAGAGTGTAAGGAGCTGGGCAAGACGCCTAACTCTGGCGGTGCCAGGAAGGCGGCAGCAAACCATCACGGCGGCGGAGGACCTAGAAGACTAGGGGCTGGTGGAAATGATCAGCAGTCGCAGATCGCGAGTCCGCCGAGTCAAGTACTGCCGTTGCAAGATCACAGCATGATGTCGACTCTCTCGCAATCAAGCCCAGACCAGACACCCAGCCCCTATGCTAACCCAGCCGACATTTCTCTCCTTGCGCCCTCCCACGCCCTCCAAAATAGCTCGATCGACCATGCTCTCCACTCTCACCACGATCAAGGTGATCCCCATCAGCAGCATACTACTACTCACCAACATACACATCATAACCCAATGCTCCAAGACCCGCCTACAGGACACCATCCCCACGACCACTCCGTGTATCAACCCATCGACCCCCAGATAATCAACCAAGCCTCTCCCCACGACCTAGCATCCTTCGACCAGTACCACTCTCCCGCTGACTTTCAGGCTTTACTTAACGCGACGGAAGACGTCGTCCCTGGCGAACCTGACGCTGTAGATCACGATCTCGAAATGTTGATAGAGCACCAAGATGACGATGATGTGGTGGATGGGACGGTGGGCATGGGCATGGGCATGGGTGTTGGGGCAGCTACGGATGATAGAGGCTTGGATCACAAGGAGAGGAGTTTGTATGACGTTGACTTTGGAGGGACAGGAGGCTGATGATGAATTCTTCATTGCTACGAGGACAACTGGCTTGGGAGGGTTACCGAGGCATGATACACAGCGGGCGAGTCAAGCTACTGTCTTCCTTTTTCTTGAGTACGAATTTGATGAGCCAGCAATTTGAATATAAGAACGAACATGAAACATCTAAGAGGCATTTGCTGCAAGGCCGGTCAACATACTCAGTCATCAACTGACTAAAAACAAACTCGAGACACCGGCCATCATGTTATGATGCAGATGCTGAAAGTCTTTCTGTAAATGGGTGACATTCGAGTTCTTCATGGATCAGATAAGTCTAGGTATCATACAGATCATCCAACTTCCAGCCACGACACCACCAGACCCGTTTCCATTTCTATATTCCAGTATGACTTTTCCCTTTTATGCGTTGATCGTATGCCTCCCCATCCTTGCCATCTCGGTTCAAGACCTTCTACCTTCGGGGCATGCCGCGTCCTCGTCCCCTCAAGGCGCGCTGCGCAGCACCTGGCGGTAGCTGGCCGGGGGCCTGGGGCTGCGCGCTCTCCTCGTTGCGGATGGTCTCGTCGACTCCAAGAATGAGGCAGCTGGCCTCGGTGGCAGCCTGGATAGCATTGACCTTGACAAGAGCAGGCTCCCAGACAAAGCGCTCCATCATGTCGGCGACACCCTCGTTCTGGAAGTCAACACCAGCCCATGTCTTGCCCTTGCGGTGCTCCACACGAAGCTTGTTGAGAATATCAGTGGCGTCGAAGCCAGCGTTGTCGCAAAGTTGACGGGGAATGATCTCAAGGGCCTTGGCAAAGGACTTGATGATCGTTTGTTGCTTGCTGGTGATCTTCTCGTCGGCGAAATGATGCAGATAACCTGATACCTCCATCTCGGTGGCACCGCCACCACCAACGATGGTGTGGTTCTTGATCGCTCGCTTGACGATCATGATGGCGTCGTGCAGAGATCGCTCGACTTCGGCAATGAACTGCTCGGCACCACCACGCAGGACGAGGGTGCAGGTCTTGGCCTCGGGGCAGTCCTCGAAGAAGTTGAAGCGCTCACCGCCGATCTGGCGCTCGTCGAACGTGCCACAGTTTCCTAGGTGCTCGGGGAGAATATCGGAGCATGTTGACTGAATCACAGCACCGGTAGCCTGTACCACGCGCTCCATATCCTCGGTGGCGACACGGCCAGCGCAGAAGATGTCTCGGTCAGCAAAGAACTGGGTAGCCAAGTCACCAATGGGCAGCTTGCTGAGCACCACCTTGGCTCCAGTCTTGTGGACAGCCTCGAGCTTCTTGTAGATAATCTGCCACTCCGCGTCCACGATAGCCTGGTACTCAGAAACCTGCTCCACACGGACCTCGGCGTTGTCCTTCTCGGCCTTGAGCTCCAGCTCGACGTTCAAGCACACAATCTTGGGCTGCGTGAATGACTTTGGTTGTTGCTCGAAACCGGCGTAGGAAAAGGTCTTCTTGAAGGCGACGCCATTGATGAAGAGAGACTCGGTCAGCGAGCCTCCGGGGATCTTCTTGACACCGATGAGCTTCTCATTCAGATCGTCCTGGTCGAGCGACAACACGGCATCGACAACCACTAAATCAAAGTCAGGCTAAGTCCTAGGATGGGGGCAACAATTGATCGCCTACTCTTGGTGAAGAAACCAGTATTCCGCTTGATCAGCTTGCTAGTCATGGCAGTAGAGGCCAGCTTGGCGAGGGTTTCGCGCTGATTGCTCTCGTCGGTGCTGACAGCAATCTCCTTGACCTTGTTGACAGCCATCTGCGACGCTCTCCGCAGACCCTTGATGATGATCTGGGAGCTCACACCTTGCTCAACGTGCTCCTTAACCTCCTTGAGGATCTCGCCAGCGAGGACAACCACTGAGGTGGTACCATCGCCCACCTCAGCGTCTTGCGATCGAGCGATGTCGACGAGAATTCGGGCGGCGGGATGGACGATATCGAGCAGCTTTCGTCAGAGTTAGCGACGTCCTGGGATGAAAAAGACCGTAAGGGTATGGGGGCGCATCGAACCTTCATGACGGTAGCGCCATCGTTGGTGATGGTCTGTCGGCCATTCTCGTCGACCATCAACAGGTCGCCGCCATAGGGGCCGAGAGTGGATTTGATGGTGGCCTGAACGGCGAGACAGGCATTGATGTTGGAGACGATCTGTCCCTTGCCCTGAGAAGTATCGGTTCCTATAAGAGAGCGGCATGGTCAGCGAAGTGCTACCGCGCGTCGTGTGATGCGCCGTGTCCATCTCTTGGGGCGGTGGCTCTCCCCTGGATTTCGGCTTCGAGGGGTGAATGTCCCTGAAGCGGGCGGGCGGTGGGGTAAAACGGACCTTCCTTGAGGACGATAATCGTCGGCGTTTGGCCTCCGAACGACATTTTGCTGGAGAGGATGCAGCCGAAGTTCGAGTCTGAGTGTTTATAGTAGCCGAGATGTTGCGAGAGACTTCGTTTCGCTGCGTCGCCGGCGGATGTAGGAGGGGGGGAGGAGAGGACGTCGGGTTCAAAGTGGGAGGAGCTGTGATGGAAGCTTCCAAAAAAATGTGGCAGCCTTCGTTCTCATCATGTTCCTTGCCCCAGTTACGCACGGACCATGTGTGCAGAATCAAGGGTCGATCCAATCACGCGCGTCGACTTCGACCTCAACCAAAGAATACCAACTTCACAAGTTCATCGTTCTTAGCATACCATTTTCAATTTTTTTTTATAATCCTTTATATCTGTAATAAAGCTACCAGACCGCTAAACTAAGCTTACAAATAAAGCCGCACAGTTCCAAACACCAAAGTCAACATCAACGCGGTCCTCATCGGCCGTGCGATAGTAGTAAGTAAGGTATGCAGGCCATCATACCTCTAGCCCAGGTTGCGGCCCATGGAGGACCATATGCTTCTTGGCATAGTTGGAGTTGGCCCAAGGTAGCCACTTCAGTAGGTGTTTGACCCTTTCATGCTCCTGTCCAGCTGCATCGAGGTACTCATCGCCTTCTCCAGCCAGGCTAAAGATGAACTCAAGGTGACTGAGTAACTCTAGCTCAGCAGCTTCGTCGCTCACGCTTTCAGGCTCCTCCAACAACTTTCTAAACTCCGAAAGCTTGTGAAACGCCATGTGTGCATCCTCAAGCATCTTGCCCTTGTAGCTTTGGCGGTTCGGAAGATTCGCATCCAACAACTTCCGGAGACCATCGCCTTTGATATAACTTCCATCGCCAGCGTGGCCAAGATATAGTATGCCGTGGATCTTTGGAAGAAAATAACGAGGCTGTGGGCCCGACAGGTCTGTAAATGAGGAGGGTTCCTCAAACCGGGGAAGGGCGGGCTGGGGCGGCGAAACTATATCAGGATAGACGAAGTTTCCAGGTCCTTCTTGGGTGGTACTCTTGTTTTCGGCAGAAGCCTGGTCAACCGTACCGTCGAAAACGCTGGCCAAGCTAAGGCGATGGATTCGGTATGGCCGTGGGGCTACAATATCAGTGTAGTTGTAGAAGCGAGGCGGTTCAAGGATGGGAAGCTGGTCAAGTTTTGGGCTACCATTTGAATCCAAAGGAGTAAGGGGCGTCCAAGGACTACTGGGAGGCATCTGAGGACTACCGAGAGGCATCCGAGTTCTATCGAGAGACACCCAAGGGCTACTGGGAGGCACCCAAGGACTACTGGGAGGCACCCAAGGACTACCAGGGCGAATCCCCGGCGGCGATGGTCGACTAGAGAGCCGCCCGGCAGACTCGAAAGGAGGTGTCATGAGCGATGGGCTTCCGGGAGGGAACGCACTGTGAGCTGGCCAAAGTGCAGAGTGGCTGACTGTTGTGTCAGCACCCATGAGATCCCCATGTTGATGATGCTGAGTCTGTTCCCCTGCCACGGCCGCATAAGCAGCGGCAGCAGTATGTTGAAGCTCTTCGGATCGTCGAGCTGACCCCGGTAAACTTGGTCCCTCATTGAGAGATGGATGTCTCCCGTGGATGTCTTCACTATGACTATAGGGATTGACAAACAAGCGGAGAGAAGACCTCTGGCTCACTGTGTCAACAGTCGAGCCGCTACCATGAGTGCTGTTCTCGGGTGCCATCTTTGAGAGTTGAAGGCTTTGGCCGGGAGTTAATTGTTCGCTGGTGTAGAAATTTTGAACTGCTGCTGCGACTTGGAAAACACCAAAGTGCAGCAATGTGCGAGAAGAGCGAATAGGAAGGCCGGTTGATTAGCGGCACCTCCAATGCTGATAGTCGAGGAGACTGGCAGATAGGCCTAGAAGCGAGCTTTGTAGAAGCGACAAGTTGAATGTGAGTATAGCCGGAAAGGCCGAAGGCGAGAGTGATTGGAGATGAATATGAGTAGAAAATGAAGGATAGCGCAAGATGTCAAAGAGCCAGGTCACAAAATTTTGTGTGTATGTTGTAGCAAGTTTGGATGTCAAGATGTCTGGCGGAAGTTCTGGAGGAATTTCAAGTGCGAGGATGGCCGCCTCATGAAATAGATCAGTTAAACTTTTCCCAAAGGCAAGGACAAATCTGTCGCATTGAAGTTTGGGTTGGCAGGCGTGTGCCTGTAGTTCTGGCAGTCCTTTGTACTGACTGATTCAGGGCATTTGCGGTGCCTATACGCAAGTTGTAACTCATTAACCCCTATCCCGCCAATGGCAGCTCAGCTACGGAGTTGACAATGGGATTTACACCATGCAGCGCACCATGTAGCCCATTAAATATCCTTCAGTTGCGCAGGGGGTTACCCAATTTTTACGTGCAGGCTCAAGCAGGAGGGTATCTATCTCCGATGTATCTAGCTCCGATGTCTGGCAGCGAAGTCATGCCGCAGTCTTTATGTGGCGGATGACGTCGCAGAAACCCTCTGCTTGAATCCCATTTGAGTATGCCAAGTCTATGCGGAGTTTCTGGTTATTTGAGGGCGATATGAGAGAGCTGTACAAACTGTATGTGTGTCTACCAGACATTGGGCTCAGTCGTCCAGCACCAAATCTGGCTATCAAGCATTATCCACCGGCACTCTTTTCTTTCCAGCCTGCCCTCTCCCGGGGGCAGAGTCGAACTTGTCCTTCCACATATCCTCCTGCTTGAACATAGTGACGCACTCCATGGCACTTGGCTGGCCATACTCGGGATCGGCGCCTCCCTCAAGCAGCGCCTGTGATGGAATTAGCACGAGCCTTTCTATCGTCGCAGTACATTCGTAGAGTGATCTGGTTTGGGCGAGGCTGGACTCACTTGGATGACCGAATCTTCTTTCTTGAAGACCGCGCCGGCCAGCGGGCTCTGGCCACGGTCATTCAGGCGATTAGGGTCAGCGCCATGCTGGATGAGGACGTGCACTAGGTCGGCATGGCCGTGGTATGCTGCAAGCATAAGCTTTGTTCGTCAGTACCAACTTATTACATCCTAAACCCATCTCTGAACTCTGGAATTAAGCGCGAGTGTCCATACCAAGGTATCGCCCTTGTCGTTGGTGAGGTTCGGGGGCAGTCCTGCAGGCAAGGCTTGCTGGAAGATGGCCACGTCGCCACTGCGTGCGGCATCGAACATCTTGCCGGCAAAGGCAACCATTTCAGGCGTGAGTGAGCTCGAGCGCGCGGGCTCATTCGAGGGGTCGCTCATCTCGGACTTTTTGGTCGGGGGAGGTATGGGAGTCGGTGTTTGCACCTCACAGCTGATCAGGAGTGGCGGGCGTGCGGGCTTGCGGGCTGTAAAATTCACGAGATGTCTTTAAACAAAATGCTCGTTCTTAGCACATTTTTATCCCAAACATATCATACTCAGAAGTGGTTGTGCTGAAGAACAGCCAGTTGGTGTTGAGTTTGTTCAAGAATGACGTGTGCGATATGGCAGCTGAGCAAAACGTCCCGCTGAACGTTACGCGGGGGGAAAAGTTGCAAGGACAAGCCCAGGACTTTTGTTCCTGCAGATGGAAGCCAGATGACTTTAATTCAGTTTATGGATAAGACAAAGCCGCATACTGCATATCGTCAATTCCTAGACAGCGGATAACTCGCATCTCATGGCTGTGCCCGGGTGTGACCCTTCATAACAGTGCGCCGCTTTCAACCCTCTCTTCCGTGTGAGCAATCCCGTGTCTGTCGTCGCATTCTGCAATCCATCACCCCTAGTCCTGCCTCATTTACCAAATCAATTTCTTTGAATTCACATTCCGATAAAGCAACCGCCAAAGGAACAAGAGAGAACGGCAATCGCAGCATATCATCGTACATTGGGCGTAGGGTCAAAGGCCCCCTGTAGTTTCAGTGCCCCGCCTCCAGAACGCCATCGAGAAAAGCATCGACTCTCCCGTTCTGTTCGTCTCTCATCAGTCGGCAAACGACATTGCACGTCTGAAGACCTACCGCAAAACAATCTCTCATACAGGAAAACCCATGGGCTGCGGTATCTAGCCCTTGTAGTCGGTTATTCCATCGCCCTCGCCGTCGTCGGGCTCGTTGGGAATGGGTGGGTCCGGCTTGGGCGTCTCAGGACGATGCGCGATGTGTAGACTTGGAATCATGATAGGTTCTGTGTCTCGCCTTATTTGAAATTTTATGTGTTCGGTTTATCACGATAATTTAGGTTGATGTTTGGATGAAAATATCTGCTGTCGACAGGGGAGGGTGGGAGCGATACGTCGACAAATATAAGTACAATACCTACCTTAATAAGTCTTGAGTGGCGGGGTTTGGTCGCGTTACGTCAGGCCTCTGAGGGCAGATGCAACATCTACCGCTGAGAGGCTGATCGTTGATTGAATTGGCAGTCGCACAGACGAGGGTAGCATTCCATTTCTACGCGTATATATCGGCTCTTCCAGGTGGGAAAAGATTGTCTTGGGGCATTGCGACTGCCGATCAAGAGATTCTAGAACAACGCCGTGGGCGATGGCACCACCAGGGTTGCAGTAGCGAAGAGGCGGCAGAAGCAATACGGACATGGTTGCCAGACTCCACGGCAATGGTGAGCGGCGGGGGGTCAGATTGTGTTCTCAGATCATTTATGCTTGTTTAGACGTTTTGTGGCCTTTGGTTTAGATCGCGAGGACCTTGGCGAGGCGGAAGGCATCATATTGATATGAAGACCTTGCGGACTATATTGTGTATAGCATCAGATAAGGGATCATAAGGCAGAATCACCACTGTGTGGAGGATGAGCCGCAGCACGTGCTTGTAGCCTCACAAATGAAGCCCAGTGCCACAGTAACGTGCTATTCCCCCCTCCCTCAACTGTTGTGTATTTTCAGCTGGACTACCAATTATGTTGATACGGTCAATCACAAGGTGGCATGTCGAATGTTCATCTATCAGGGACTTATCAAAGCGACTCGCCTCTGGACTCTTCCACCTTCAGCCCCACGGTCGATTGGTCGGCTCAAGCAACGCGGTGGTTGACCGCCATGAGTGCGTCGTCGAGGGGTGGTAATGGGGATTTAAGCTGCAGAGGGGATCGGCATTCTCAATGGCTGGGTCTGCAGAAGCCGCTTTCAGCTGTCACCACGACAGTATTGATCGATACCAACAGGCGCGCAGGTGTGGCATTCGGCAGCTACCCAAGGGCGCATTCTTCGGCTCAGGATTTCAAGCTACAATTCAGGAATCGCCCTTGTCTTGGTGGCTCGCCCGGAGCTGAGCTGAGGTGGGAGATGGCATGCTGAGGTGCTCCAACGTGCGGGAGAGCGAGGGGTAGCTGACAAGCTCGCAACCCCGGCAGAAAAACATCAGAACATGGTGACTGATAGTGAACAGGGTTGTATCCTGCCTGTTTCGTTGCTTGCCGCTTGCTCGTATTTCCCACCAGGGGGAAGCTCTCATCCACCTCGATCGGGATCGGTGAGTGGGCTTGGGCGGACGTAATATCAGATCACCTAGCTGTGGGCAGGCGGTGCAGCACGCCAACCAAGCTGTCATCATCTGGTGCTTGAGCAAGGGCCTTGACTACCTTCCACAGTAACTAAATATGTACAGCAGATGAAAAAAGGCGAAAACCAAAGGTTCCATAGCCCCCCTCGACAGGCGTGCGTAAAGACAAAAGCAAGAGCCAGGGTCCATTCCTCGTGTGCGTAAGCATCTACCCCCGGGACGCTCGGGGCCATGTTATTAGATCGGCTATGGAGGGGCAGCATCTGTCAAAGCTTCTGAAGCAACGTCAATGAGGGGTTCGCTTATGGCTGAGAGCCAATCAAGGACGTCCCATTGGGGTAGCTTGGAGGGTGTTTGAGGGGAGAGCTAAAGAAACAGAGGAGAGATAACAGAATCATGGCGCTCAATGAAGTCGTCCAACAGCGAGCATGTTGGGGGGGCCATTGAGCCATGGCATGTGACTTGGGTGAGCCATTGGGCTGAAGCAACCATGCAGTGGCATCCCATCGATACCTAGCTGGCTATCAGATATCACAGGCTTTTTTTTGTACAAGGCTCCCCGCGCACCGCCTCCGTCACCTGAACTCCAATCGGCCGGTTGACGGCCAATTCAGTCCAGCAGTAGAGATTGGGCCCCGATCGAGAGGAGCCGGTCGATGCAAAGGGGAGGCCGCCGGAGCTTGGAAGATGCAGAAATGAGATGATTTTGCTCGGAGTTTTAGAAGAAACCGGGTCGTGAAAGAGTCGAGGCTAGGGTAAAGTATCATGACGCCGCTTTACTTCGGATTGGAGCGTCAGGTGTTGGATCGATGATGGCCGGGCGGGAGCTACGGCTACCTGGGTGGGGTAGGGGCTATCGCGGGTACCAAAGTGGGCATGGCTGGCGCTAGGAAGATACTTGGCTTCTCGCATCATCTGCGCAGCATTCAAAGTGCTTCCCTGACAGCTTAGAGGTAGCGCCTCCAGCCGCAGCCGGCAGAACCGCAAGCGGGTCTCCATCTCCGTCCAAGCCGGCGGCCGGGCGTCGCCGCCTGGTGCATCCTTCAGCAGTGATTTTAGCATCCTTCCTTTCGCTCGAGCTCAGTTCCCTGCCCGTCCAACTGTCAACTTCACTGGCACCTTGCGCCTCCGGAGGTTTCTCCCTCTCCATCGCGCCGCAACCAACAACGTCAAATAAGGCCCGACTGGGGTTGACATGCCACCTGGATTGGATGCTCCGTGACGCTCAGCTTGACGCTCCCCGCGTTGGCCCAACCACGGGCGAGACAACGGGGCATGCGCCGCATCATCACTGCAGCTTCAAGTCCTTGCTGTTTCCCTTTCCAGGCTTACACGCCTGGTTTCACTCGCTACCCAAGGTACGTTAGTACCTGCCATGATCCATCTGATGCTTCTCGAGCAACCGTGGGAAAGTGGGAGGTGGGGCCCCGGGGTTTGTCCTGGACACGCCCTGGAGGAGAGTTGAAGGAAGGAAGGAAGGAAGGAAGGACTATCCATAGTGGTAGCTACTAGTATCTAGATCAGACCACCTTTTCTCGACGTCAACCATCACCAACCACGCATTCGAGCTACCCACCTTTGCCTTGCTTCTGCTGGGTTTCTCCCACCACCAAAACGAGGTTCTATCAGGGCCCGAGGGGGAAAACCACTTATTACAGCCACTTACACACAAGGCCGTCTTCCTTGTGCGTCCGTGGCTCTTGCAAAGTCGGAAGCCTCCCCCACGCACACCATCTCGCGTCCGGCCGGGAAACCATAATAATACCTTGCCTACTTACTACTACCACTACCACTACCACTACTACTACGTATGTGCAGCAGTTAGTACTGTAGACACCCGATTGCATGCCGATGGAACGATTACGTCCACGCCCTCAGCATCCGGGAGTCTGCCCTCCGTTTCCCCCTCCAAGGTTCGTTCTGCCGTTCTCTGCTGAGCTGACCCCGTCAACGGCCGCTGTTCCTACACGTAGTCCCAGTACACACCTTGCTCTACTTGTTTACTCCCCACACTCCCTGTAATACTCTCTAGCTCCCTCTCCTTCTGTTCCTCCTCCTTGGCAACCCCCCTCTGCCTCTCCCATATAAGAAGTCTTGGAAGCCAGTTGCACACACAGTTTCTTCTCTTGTTCTCTTCTCTTCTCATCTCTCTCACGAAGAGTTCAGCCACAGCTCTTCGTATCTTTATTGCCTACTATATAATCATATACAATGGCCGAAGTCGAGTCAATCCGGCCCTTTGGCCTCGCCCGCTCTACTATCAAGGGCTCTCCGCTCTCCGACGAGGAGATCAAGCAGTACAATGACTACTTCAAGGCCAGCTGCTATCTGGCCTTGGGCATGATCTATCTCAAGGAGAACCCTCTTCTTCGAGAACCGCTCAAGGCTGAGCATCTCAAGCTTCGATTGCTTGGCCACTTCGGCTCTGCCCCCGGCCAGATCTTCACTTGGATGCACTTCAACCGCCTGATCAAGAAGTATGATCTTGACTCGCTGTTCATCTCTGGCCCGGGCCACGGCGCCCCTGCTGTCCTCTCGCAGTCTTATCTCGAGGGTGTCTACTCCGAGGTCTACCCTGACAAGACCCTGGACCTTGAAGGGCTCCAGAAGTTTTTCAAGAGCTTCTCTTTCCCCGGCGGCATTGGCTCCCATGCAACTCCTGAAACCCCGGGATCCCTCCACGAGGGTGGAGAGCTGGGCTACTCTATCTCGCACGCTTTCGGCGCCGTCTATGACAACCCTGATCTAATTGCTCTTACCATGGTTGGTGACGGCGAGGCCGAGACTGGTCCTCTTGCTACTGCTTGGCATAGCAACAAGTTCCTCAACCCCATTGTTGACGGCGCTGTTCTGCCTGTTCTCCATCTCAACGGCTACAAGATCAACAACCCCACTATTCTTGCCCGAATCTCCCACAAGGAGCTTGAGAACCTCTTCCTAGGCTACGGTTGGCAGCCTTACTTCGTCGAGGGTGACGATGTCGACACCATGCAACAGGCTATGGCTGCCACCCTTGAGCACTGTGTGGACGAGATCAGGAAGTTTCAGAAACAAGCCCGCGACAGCGGCGAGGCCTTCCGTCCCATTTGGCCCATGATCGTTCTTCGAAGCCCCAAGGGCTGGACGGCCCCCCGCAAGATCGACAACAACTATTTGGCCGGTTTCTGGCGCGCTCATCAGGTCCCCATCACCGACCCTGCCACCAACCCTGAGCACTTGAAGATCCTCGAGGACTGGATGCGCAGCTATGAGCCTGACCGCCTCTTCGACGAGAGCGGTGCGCCCATTGCTGCACTCCGCGCCCTCACCCCTGAGGGCAACCGGCGAATGAGTGCCAACCCCGTCGCCAACGGCGGGCTGCTCAGGAAGCCCCTAAGAATGCCCAACTTCAGAGACTATGCCATTAAGGTTGATAGCCCCGGCAATGTTATGAACGCCAGCATGTCCAACATGGCTATTTTCCTTAGGGATGTCATGGCCGCCAACATGCAAAACTTCCGTCTGTTTGGCCCAGACGAGACCGAGTCTAACAAACTCGGAGGCGTCTATGAAGCCGGTAAGAAGGTCTGGATGGGCGAGTACTTTGAAGAAGACGAGAACGGCGGAAACCTCGCCAAGGCTGGCCGCGTCATGGAGATGCTCTCTGAGCATACCTGTGAAGGTTGGCTCGAGGGTTACATTCTGAGCGGCCGCCACGGCTTGCTCAACAGCTACGAGCCTTTCATCCACGTGATTGACTCAATGGTCAACCAGGTACGTAAAGCTTCGGGTTCACTGAGAGGCCTTCGCTAACAGCTTAAACAGCACTGCAAGTGGATTGAGAAGTGTCTCGAGGTCGAGTGGCGTGCCAAGGTCGCCTCTCTCAACATTCTGTTGACTGCTGTCGTCTGGCGTCAGGACCACAACGGCTTCACTCACCAGGATCCCGGCTTCCTCGACGTCGTCGCCAACAAGAGTCCTGAGGTTGTTCGAATCTATCTCCCTCCCGATGGCAACTGTCTGCTTTCTGGTACGTTGATTCTATGTTTTTTGAATTGTTCAGCATCTCTAACGCGATCACAGTCATGGACCACTGTTTGCGATCAGTCAACTATGTCAACGTTGTCGTTTCTGACAAGCAGGAGCATCTTCAGTACCTCTCTATGGAGTCTGCCATTGAACACTGCACCAAGGGTATTGGTATCTGGCCTCAGTTCAGCACCGACGCCGGCCAGGACCCCGACCTTGTCATGGCGTCTTGCGGTGACATCAGCACCAACGAGTCTCTGGCAGCCATCGACCTGCTGCTGGAGCACTTCCCTGAGCTGAAGATCCGCTGCGTCAACGTCGTCGATCTCTTCAAGCTGATCCACCCCAGTGACCATCCCCACGGTCTCCCTGACGCCGAGTGGACCAGTCTCTTCACTGACGACACTCCGGTCATCTTTAACTTCCACAGCTACCCCTGGATGGTGCACCGTCTGACGTACAAGCGTCCCGGAAGCAGGAATCTGCACGTCCGCGGCTACAAGGAGAAGGGCAATATTGACACGCCCCTCGAGCTCGCCATCCGCAACCAGACCGACCGCTTTAGTCTTGCCATCGATGCCATTGACTGGATGCCCAAGCTGCACAACCGAGGCGCGGCAGCCCGCCAGGCTCTTCTCAACGCCCAGATCCAGGCTCGTAATGAGGCTTTCGATACTGGCATGGACCCGCCTTTCCTCAAAAACTGGACATGGAAGCGCAACGGCCTGTGGAAGAAGATTGGCGAAGGCCTCGTCTCGCGATAGAGGCTTTTTCATAAACAAGTGGAAAAGTTGCCGCCAGCTTGAAGGCATCCATCACTGGAGCTTGAGTTCTACATTTTGAGGATAAAGAAAGGGCGGGAAGACGACGGAAAGCATGGGCGTTTGCGGGACAGAAAGGGCGGCTTGTCGTATCTCGAAGATTTTCTTGATACTGCTTCTTTTCCCTCTTTACAAGCTTTATATATGCAGCGCGAATAACTACAGTTCTCATGGATTCAGAATCGAAATGAATAAAGAAACAGCTAAACCATAAAATCGAGGAGCATCTCAGACCTCACCTCGCGTACCAGCGCGCTCGTTTGTGATGGCCTCTCGCTTCATATGAGACTGGACCATTCCAAGCTCCTCAAACTCGCTCTGCCCGACAACCTCGAACCCAAATCTCTCATACAACCCTATTCCATCTTGCGAACTATTCACATATGCCATCCACCCATCCTCGTCCGCCCTCTCAACACCAAACCGCATCAGGGCCGACCCGACGCCCCGCCGCTGCGCTTCCGACGCCGTGACGATCATGCTCAAGAACCAGTGGGCCTCGTCCCCGACGGTCCTAGCCGTTGCATCGGCATTGGATTGGAAGAAGCGCGCTGCAAGTTCCTGATCGCCGGAGGAGGGGTACATGGACGGCCGGAGAGTGACCGGCGGGGACGGGACGGGCTTACGGACCCAGCGGGCCCAGCCGAGGATGCGGGGCTCGGCACCGGGGCCGGAGGTGGGGGACTCGGCGACGAGCATGTGTGTTGCGGGCGCGCCGATGTTGTTCCTTATCCAGGAGGACCAGTAGGTCTGGACTTCTGGGTCTGAGGGTGGAAAGCAGCGCTCGTTGACGGGGCTGGACGAGAAAGCGGAGAAGAATACGCCTAGCATCGAAGGGACGTCGTGCTGCGTTGCGGCACGGACGGTGACGGAGGTCATGGTGGCTTCTTTCCAAGGACCTCTTTTACTCGGATATCAATGGATGGGGGCGGATGTTGAAAACTGGTGATGGTGTATGTTGACGGTTGAAGAGCTGGAATCGAAGATCAGCGGGCGAACGTCACATGAGTCACGCCGACCTGACTATGATTTGCCCTTGATAGCGAAGACGAGGAATCTCAAGCACAACAGGCAGGTCGCATAGAGAGTTATCGAATTTCACACTCGCGATTTAATCTTCATTTTCAAGTATGATTACATACAACAGAGCCAGGTGCCTAACTAGCCGAAACGCCCTCAGATTCTTCCGATACAGTCCCCGATTCCTAACGCCTATCCCATTTACCTTTGCTCGCTGTCCGCACCGTGCTGTCCCGAGCTATCAACGTATGCCATACACTATTACAGAGCCTTCACCGACTGGAAGAACGGATTGGCTTGCAGGTCGGCATTCGCCCCGACGAGCTCCTTCAATGCTGCCACTTGCTCGTCGCGGCTCATGTCCCCCTGCTTCACCTTGTCCTTCCATTCCACCAACACCCGCTTCAGCAACGCACTGCCTTGCTCCACGTCCTCCTTGCTGTACTGCAACGCCAGATCTTCGTGCTTGGTGGTAAAGTCCTCGAGCTCGTCCGCCTTGCGCTTGGCCATCCGCACGACCTTGTCCGGGAAGCGGACCAGCTCCGCGACGTGGATGCCGAAGCTCTGGTCGCACACGCCGGGTGCCACCTTGTACAGCAACGTCACCTCGCGCTTCGCATCCGCCTCCGAGGCTGCTGCCCCCGTTCCGCCGATGTGCGCCGTGACATGGAGATTTTGTACCTGCGGGTACTGGTCGGCCAATGCTGTGAGTTCGTGGAAATGTGTGGCAAACATGGCTGAGCAGCCAATCTCCTTGATAATGTGCTCTGAGATCGCCCATGCCAAGCCAAACCCGTCGTAAGTCGACGTGCCGCGGCCGAGCTCGTCAATAATGATCAGGGATTCCGAGGTAGCCGACTTGAGGATGTTGGCGGTCTCGAGCATCTCTGCCATAAAGGTCGAGACACCCTTAAGTTGTGAGTCACTGGCACCAACACGCGCCAGGATGGAGTCGTAGATGGTTAGTTCAGCCTCTGCGCAGGGCACGAAACATCCCACTTGGGCCATGAGAGCAACGACACCCGTCTGTCGGATATAAGTCGACTTGCCGCCCATGTTGGGGCCCGTGATGATGAGGAACGACGATTTGTCGCGAGTCAGCTCGATATCGTTTGTGATAAACTGCACGTCATCCTGCAGCTCCATACAAGGGTGACGAGCTTCGCGCAGGACTGTTTGGCCCTCGCCTCGGGGATGAATCTTGGGTCGAACATACGTTTCGGGCGCATGGACCGAGGCGTGTGCAAGCGAGACGATGACATCGAGGTGAGCCAGTACCCCAGCAAGGCGCTCCAAAACCGGACAGTAGGATGAGGCGACATGTACGACCTCGTGGACCAAGCTGCTCTGTGTTCTGTTGTAGTTCTGGGACAGCTGGTCGTATTCGCGGCGGTAGGCCTGCAGCTTCTTGGTGGTGAAATAGACACCGTTCTTCTGGGTAGAGCACTCCTGATAGTTTGATTTATTGCGGATGCAGCCAGCCTCTTGGCGAGTGAGACGCATGCACACGCCATGAACCTTGTGGCTGGGCTCGAGGAAGATCTTCTTGTCAGGCTCTTGGCCGAGGTCCTTAGCGGAAGCCATAAACTCGGCCCGAATGTCTTTGTCGAGCTGATCGAGCTTCTTGCGGATGATTCGCAAACTCTTGTCAAAATCGGCTTTGATGATATACTCGTGTCGATCAAGAGCGTCAAGATCAACCGTCTGCTCCACCATGTCTTGCAGTTTCCCCAAGCTATCGGAAAGCTCGCGTAGCTTCGTGGTGTAAGCTTCGTCCAGAGGATCCTTGTAGTTTTCGTCCATGACGCCTTCAAAGGTACCGATGAAGCCAGGCAGGCGGATGATGACCTGGTACGCGCGGACGACATCCTCTAAGTTGGCCTTGCCACGCTGGAATCGCTTGGATAGTCGGTAAAGGTCGGGGATTGAGCGCAGGTGCTCCTCCTGGAGAGTCTGTCGGAGTTCGGTGTCGACATAAAAGGCCTCCACTAACTGCTGGCGCTTCATAATCTCTGGCTTACTCATGAGGGGCTGCTTCAACCATTGAGCCAGAAGTCGGCTGCCCACAGGGGTCTTGCAGTGGTTCAGAACACCAAAAACGCTCATGCTTTTGGATCCATCGCGAGGGCCGGGCATGAGGTTGAGGGCTTTCAGGGCAGCGGCATCCAGTTTCATGAACTGCGCCAAGTCATGTTGGTAGAGCTGGTACTGGCCAAAATTAGAGGGGTCTTGAAGCACGCCCAGATATTTGATAAGGGACGCCGCAGACCCCATGGCCAGCTTCAAGTCTGTCTGAGGGAGTAGACTTGCGGATCGTTCGTCTTTGAGCAGGCGTGCCAGATCTTGCTCGATGTCGCGAATGCCGAAGTCGCCACTAGGTCGCTCGGCAATAGCCACACCACAGTTATCGATGATCTTCTTCAACTTTGCCAGCTCTGGATCCTTATCCTTCTCTCCTTTGTCCAATTGTATAAGGCACTCCCGGACGCCAAGCTGGATCAGGAGGGCCTCGAAATTCGAGTACAGGTCGTTGTCGAGGAACTCGCTAACACCAAGCTCGCGCACGCTAGCATCGGCGAAGCAGACGCCGACATTGCGGGCTTCGGAGGCTTTGGCAGAGATCTTGACGGCGAGTATCATGGGCGCCGCCTCGATCTGACCGCCCAGGTCATCCTCGACATCCTGCAAGTTGCCTGGTGAGGCCTGCTTGACGCATTTCCAATTCATGCGGCCGGAGGAGCTCTGCCAGATCTCAACCCGCTTGCCCAGCTTCATTAGGGCCTCGCGGAGAAATTGTCGGAAGACGGTCATTGTCATGGTGACCGAGGGAAGGCCGGTGTGATCGTTGCGGCCAAGTTGTCGGACGACGGAGGTTGTTTTGTAGACCTGCATTGTCGCACGTTAGAATGGACGGTCAATAAGGGCGACTGGAGGGCTATACGGTTTTTGCAATGAAGTTGGCATCTTGACCATGAGAAGTATACCAGTCGCCTCGATCGAAGATGCGGATGGTATCTCCGTCAACGGCTGGGAGCGACTTGAAAAAGCGAATGAAGCCGCCCTCATCGTCGAGCTAGAAGGAGATT
The DNA here is from genome assembly GCA_017140155.1 of Fusarium devonianum. Lineage (NCBI taxonomy): Eukaryota > Fungi > Ascomycota > Sordariomycetes > Hypocreales > Nectriaceae > Fusarium > Fusarium devonianum. The sequence continues at coordinate 9,895 of JADBHU010000497.1, read as the reverse complement.
CACAATTAGCTTTTCGGGGCTCGTTACGGATGTCCAGTTGTAGGAGAGAACGAACCTTTAGTTCAGGTCGTGAAGCCATGATTGAATGCCGTCAGCTACACGGAGACGAGCTGAGTTGGCTATGGGACACCTTGGGGCGAGGTTGAGGTTGGACTCGGTGGTAGAGAAGCTTGTCCACAGTCAAAGGAGCGGCGGCTAATCGCGTCGCTAGCTCCGCACATTGGCTGGGAGACGCGTTTTTGGCGTTCTCTCAATTAAAGTGATGACGCGAAAACCGCGGGGTGGGGCTTGCACAACGGCACAAGGGGAATTGTAATTTGTGCATTATCACGTGATTCAATTAACTGGCAGCGATAGCTATTCTTGCTCCCTTCATAACGAACCGCACCTAATAAAATTGTATCCCGAGACGAGGATTTTATCTACCTCAGCGACTGACCCAAAATTTGGTTTATAATTTGCTATGTAGACCTTTGCTATTCCCTCTGTCATGATATCACCTTGATATGTCTGTTGATTTACTGATTTTTGATTGGACCGGCTCCCCCTCATCATCCATGGATGGTCGTCGCATCTAAGGGGATTGCCAATGAGGAGCGGTTTAATAGTGGTGTCGGTGACGACTAGCGAGTCCTTAACGTTGTATGTTTTCTTTGCGAAGAGACACTATACTTATTGGACTGTATTTGCGTCAGCCAGTCAGTCAGTTATATCACTTTGACTGTCCTGAGGTCTTGTCCTTTCCCCTTGCGTCGCTACCCGAGTACACGGCTCCACATCAAGACCTCATCTCATACCTCTAGCATCCAGCGGACCAGAAGATAACGTTTGGTATGGAGCGTCGGAATTCCTCCGATATCTATGATATGACAACCATCCTGGCTCGCATGGATATGGCCATTCGGTCAGTCATAGGGGATCGAGAACAATGTCGTACGCTCTCAAACGAGATTCTTCCGCGCTCTTGAAAAAAATCGAGTTCTAACGCTTCATCCACCCACAGCTCTGCGGGTGGCTTCATGCTTCCCACGCTGCCATGTATCGCTTTGCAGCGCATCTCTTGAGTCCCTAAATTGTGTCATATTAAGCAAGATTTGCCGACTCTTGAGTGGACGACGATCTTCCAGACGATCTCTCGGACGATGCAACTGCACTCCGTAACGGACGAATAGGCTCCGGTTTAACCTTCTTTTCTGGCGTTTGCCAAGTGGGTCGAGATTGAGTTTTGAGTTTTACGCCGACGCTTACTTCGCCAGTTATCAAGCGCCGCGCCTAGTTTTTTGTTCTGGGGAGCACTACTCGTGTTGCTCTGTAGGCTTCGTTCGTGAGGTTTGGTTGTCAAAAGCCTCCCTTGGCAGAGATGATGCGAGACAGACACACGAAAATCCAGGTGGCAGAAAGCGGTGGGAAAGTTGCTTAACCCTGCAAAGACCATGAGAAATCAGTGGACAAAACGCTTGAATTTTGCAGCGGTTCTACCTTGGTTGGCGTTATGGCCCGCAGCGCCCACGGCCTTGGCGACAGGGTTCTTCTTGTCCATCAAGGTCCTCACAATAGACCTAGTCATGCCCAGAAAGGAAATCTGCCTCCACGCTCGAGGGCCATCAAGGTCCTCAGCAGCGCCTCAGAAGCAATCTACGCACGCCCCGGCTTGGCACCGCTATCCACTCTTTGCCCACGTCGGCCATCGACAATGAGACGACTCGCTCAGAGGGAGCAGCCAAAAGTCTTTGAGACATTACTTATCTAGTAAAATACCTAAGGTAGACAGTTTGGCCTGGCTTCTCCTCTTCAAGCATCTTCTTAACACAACCCAGCGACTAATCCCTTTGGCCTCCCTTTCCCCTCCAGCTTCTCCAACCATCAAGATCGCCTCTCTTTAGAGATCTCCCTGGTTTGCACAGAGACAACAACCTCGAGAGGAGGCGCTTCGACACACGGCTCGAGTTAGGGCCGGTAGCTGCGGCAGAGGCCCAACTCTGAAAATAAGCATAAATCTGCTTCTTTGCCTGGACCGGTTCCTCGGAATCTCACACGCCACGGCTCCTCTGACGCGCCTTTCGCTTCGCCTCTCCCTTCTCTGCTTCTGAACGGTTTCCTTGTCCATCTCCCGACATGTACGCTCCCGTTTCATCCGTCGCCAAATGGGCCGTCGTTCTCTCTGCTGCAGCATCTGCTACCGCTGCCAACCTCGCCCCCAGACAGTCGCGAGCTGCTACCACCACGGCACCTGAACCAGAAGTCACGGCCATTACTAGCTGCCACCTGCACGCCTCCGACTTGTTAGTTCATCTCATGCTCCTCGTCTACTGTTTCAGCTTGCTCGCATGTTTCAAGTCGAGTGGGCAAAACGGGACATGACTCGCTAACTTTGACCTTTTCACAGATACTGCTTTGCCGGTGAGACAGAGTACCTGGTGGACATCAAGGTCACCGCTACAACAGATGTCCCTTCCCAATACACTGACTGCCATGCCCATGGCTCGGAAATGTAAGCTTCTACATGAGCAATCTCATTGGCCGATACTAATTGAATCTTTTTACAGGTACTGTGTAGACTCTGATGGAGAGGATGTTTCTGTCCAAGCTGAAGGTGCCGAGTCTGAGGAGGGACATGACCATGAGCATGATCATGAGGAGAGTGAAGAGGAACACGATCATGAACACGGTCATGAGGAGGGCGAAGAAGGACACGACCATGAGGAGGAGGAGGGGTCGAGCAGTGAGGCTGAGGCTGAAGGCGAGAACGAGCACTGCCATTTCCACGCCGGCGTTGAGTAAGGCGATCCTCAACACTTGAAGCTTAACAAGGCTAACAAGATTATCTAGGCATTGTACGGGCGGCGGCCACAGTGAGTCGGAGGCTGGAGAAGCCGGTTCCTCCTCAGCATGCCAGCCTCGCAGGAGAGATTATGATGTTAACCTGCGCGTCGGCCTGCTCTTCGTCATCCTCGCCACCAGCGCCATCGGTGTCTTTGGGCCTATCCTGCTGCACAAGATGATGCCCACCAAGATGAACCTGGTCCTCCTTGTGCTGAAGCAGTTTGGTACCGGAATCATCATCTCCACTGCCTTTATTCACGTAAGTGCTACTATTCAGCTTCCAGAAATGCATATAGCTGACAAGTTCACCATAGCTCTACACACACGCATTTCTCATGTTTAGCAATGAGTGTATTGGTGAACTTGGTTACGAAGCTACCACATCTGCCATCGTTATGGCTGGCATCTTCCTGTCTTTTCTAGTCGAATACATCGGTCATCGTGTTGTCCTTGCTAAGATGAAGGCTTCAGCTGGCCTCTCTCAGGTTGAGAGGAAAAGCGCCTTCCTCTCCACTGAAGTGGTTAGCATCCTTGTCATGGAGGTCGGCATACTCTTCCACTCACTTTGTAAGTCCAACCCCCTAGGCAAGCATACACAGACACTGGCTCACAGACCCTAGTGATTGGCTTGACCCTCGTGGTAGCTGGCGATGAGTACTTCATCACCCTCTTTGTTGTCATCATCTTCCACCAGATGTTCGAAGGCATCGCCCTCGGAAGCCGCATCGCCACCATCGGAACCACTGCCGAAACACACGTCGTCGCCAGCTCTCGCCCTTCCCAAGAGACATCGTCCGCTCAAGACTCGGATAAGGCTCCTACGCCCATCGAGACCGTCTCAAGTGACGATAAGGTCCGAGTCGGCCTCCCCATGAAGAAGAAGCTTGGCCTTGCTACCCTCTTTGCTTTCATCACCCCTATCGGCATGGCCATCGGCATTGGTGTTCTGCAACAGTTCAACGGCAACGACAAGTCTACCCTCCTCGCTATCGGCACCCTCGATGCCTTGTCAGCCGGCATTCTCGTCTGGGTTGGTCTGGTCGAGATGTGGGCAGCTGATTGGATGACCGGTGCACATGGCCAAAAGGCCGAGCTTGCCGACGCCAGCTTTCTCACCACCACGCTCGCTTTCCTTGGCTTGTTGTCTGGTCTGGTGGTGATGAGCCTTCTCGGCAAGTGGGCATAGGGTCATTGCGCTACCCTTTCCCCCAAAAAAGAATTGCATGGACATGACGAAAGGGTTGTTTTATGGCGTTGGTGGTTCTACTTGCAGCCACGTCTACAGCTTCGATGGTAATGACTGTTCATATATATCTTTCACAAAATGCACTCATAGGATAGAAGGCGTTTGGCATGAAATAGATGATCATGAAGACTTGCTCTTGCGTGCGTCAAGTGCATGGCTTTAGGTGCTTGAAAAGCGATGCGGATGAATCTGCATTTGAGTGAGAAGACGATACATTTGTTCAAAATCCCAATCCTACTTTCCATCTGACTGGACCTGCGCAAGCCGTCTCCCCTTCTCTCTGGCTTACTAACTATCCCCAAAATATCTCAACGTCAGGGCCAGTTGTAGATCTTAGTCGAGTTGCTCGTCGCATTGTACGGCAAGACCTGAATGTTGTCGACCTCCCTGTACATGACATCCCAATGGTCTGAGATGTTTGGGTTCCCATACGGCCTCAAAGCCGCAAACCGCATGCTGTCTCGTCCGTTAGCCCTAGTGCCTTTTTCATGAACAGCCGCACGACGTTATGACACTCACGTGTAGTTCCCAGGGGTAATTCGCGTTCCGTTCGCAAGCTTGCCAAACCACCAAAACGTGTGGAAGCCCCGCGCCTCTCGTTTCAGCGGGAACGAAACCGTGTCGTCTGGATTGTTGACTGTCGGGTCGAAGAACCAGAACTGCTCTGCGTCCCGCATCGTCGTTGCAGAACCAACGTAGCCGCGTTTGCCAACCACCGGGGGATAATGCCACAGTGCCTCGGTCCAGTCCTCGTCATAGATCTATTGCCCAGTCAGAAACATAGCCACAGGCTCTCTCTAGCAGAAGTCCTACATCCCAGCGGAGATTGCTGCAGGCGTACGACAGCCTAGCTCCTAGTTCGATAAAGTCGTCCGGATTCTTGTTGATGTTGAATGACCATCTAAACAGCCCCCTTCAGCAGAGTACACTATCAAGGGAGATGGTTGCTTACGCCCAGTCTCCGTCCGTGTTGGTAACAAAGGGTTCCACAATGAACATGTTGTCAAATGCTTTCTCAGTATCGTACGCCGCTCCTGGTCAGAGTTGTTAGTCGTAGACAACGAACAATATCAGTCACAAGGCCAGACAAACCTCCATATGGGATAGACAGCCTCTCGCCATGATCAGAGACGATCCAAACTTTGCCGCTATAAAGTGGCAGATAGTCATCGTCAATATCCGGAAGCGTAAAGTGAACACTAATAGGGGTTAGAAGGTAGGCTGAAATGATAAGGGCTGGGTCAGTACCTCAACTCCCTCGTCTCTTCAGGTTCAATGAATACTGCGTGTGGAAGTCTCACTGGCGGCACAATATTATAGGGCTTGAGGCTATACAGAGGCTTCACCCCATAGTCTTTGTCGTAAATGTTGAAGCCAGCTTGAGGCTCCAATTCAAACGTGTACCTGTGTCCTTTGCCGTCGGTGTTGGTAATGTTAAAGCTCCACAGTGGTCTGAACAGTTCCTTATCTCTCAACGCAAACGGCTCGAATTCGAGCTGAGTGTCGTAGTTGAGAACCTTCCGGGCGTCAACCAGTCCGGTTCCGACCTGGAACGGCGATGCCTTAAAATTGCGGATGAGACGATTCGAGACGAAGGGTAGACTTTTCCCACTTGAGGCGATGCGATCACGAAGCATCTTGGCGAAGCCTGCGCCATGAAACTCCCGACCACCATATTCCCCAACATACAGCGCTGCAAGGCCTGCGATGTAGGGCGCCGCCATTGAAGTTCCACTTAGGTCTTCATAGCTCTGGTTAAGTACAGTACTCACAATCATGAACCCTGGCGCAGTAATATCGGGCTTGATTAGCAGCTCGTTCGTCGGGCCCCAGGTGGTAAAGTAGACAGGGATCGGGCCCAAATCCTCCTCGGCTGTACGGTTGGCGTTCGGCTTAGTCGTAACGTTGGCAGCAGCAACAGCGAGTACTCCGCGACCAAGAGCTCCGCTGCTGCCATAGAAAGGTCCGAACTCTCCGTCATTACCAGCTGAGGCGATAACAACGATGCCTTTGTCCACGAGTCGACTGGCCAGCAGGGCCCAAGGGTTATCACTCCATCCGCTGGGTTGTCCAATGCTTGATGTAATTATGTCAGCCTGTCAGTGTGTCAGCGCAGCTCTTTTCAGAATGGACATCACATACACCACCATTATAAGCATCGCAAAGCGCCTGCATGATTGTCTCCTCGTCAGTCTCCCAAGGATCCTGAGTGAAGTCAGCAATTAGGTAACACAGAGCATATGAGAAAGCCTTCCTACGTCAGAGAAAACTTTGTAGATTAGAAGCTCAGCATCAGGAGCAACTCCAGTGAGCCTATGAATAACGTTAGTCCCACGATGTACCACGGCGTGGTAAGCGGGTATCTTGGGATGAAGTCTACCATTCATTATCGGCGGCGATGATGCCAGCCACATGCGTTCCATGGCCTTCAAAGTCCATCGGATCAGTGTCGGGTCGCTTAGGAAACTTCTTCTCATTGTGAGTGTCCCCTAGGCACATAGTAAGTATATTGTGGAGGGAACTTGATCAACAAGTAACTCACAATCCGGGCCTACCAGATCATATCCCCCTTTGATCTTACACCCAGGTCCAAAGCAGCCTCCAAGCTGAAGACTCATCAGTAAGTAACAACAGAAGTAAGAACAGTGGATACCGTACCGCTTTGTGTGTATAATCAATGCCGGTATCAATTATCGCAACAGTGGCGCCTTTCCCCCGAATGCCAGCGGCATGAAGCTTGTCGACACCAGTCCAGTGATGAACAGAGTAGTTGCTCCTCTTGATAGGTGCATCATGCGTCGACCTGCTAACCTGCGGCATTGGGACCTTTTGTGCTGGCCAAACATTGACGACTCCCTCCATCTGACGTAGCGTATCAACGTTGTCGGAGTCGGTTTCGACGATCATGCCGCTGAAAACATCGCTGCAGTCAAACTCCCTGAACTGGGGAACATTTCGACCCGGCTTGGAAAGGAGTTGACGCGTTACCGTGCCTATATCTCGGCTCTGACAACGTGAGCTTAGTTCTCCTGACTGAGGAAATTTTGAAATTACCGGCTCAACTTCGACAATGAACTTTCCTGTTCGGCCTTTCTTGGCTCGACCGGCAGTGCCAGTGTCACGGAGAGTTCTTGGGAGTGTCTGGCTTTTGGCGAGCGCTGAGGCAGCTAGAAGCGATACCTGTAGCAAGCTGGAGCATTTCATGGTGATTGTGGTCTTTTTCTAGACTCGCAGCATGAAGAGGGTGAGGTAAAACAGTGCAGTAGAGCATCTAGACTTATATAGCGTCCGGCCCATCTCATGTGCCAGATTTGGTGCATCTCCGGAGTTTTCATCGGGGCGTCTAGGTCTCGGAAAGCTGCATAGTCGAGGTTGCAACGCGTGTGCGGAACGACGTGTAACATGTATGTAGTTTTGCTGGGTATCGCGCTGAACTCTGCCTGGAAGTTCTTGTGAGACTGTTGGTAAGTTTTCCGTCATGGTCGTAGACCCTCTGATCGGACTCTGTGTCAGCATTGTTGATGGAGCGCAAAGCACAGGACGTTTGAGTGTGAAGAGTACTTCTATACAACAAATTCGTCGCGTGCTTCCGGGTAGTATCTTGCGCGTGGTAGCAGGATATCTTGTCGACCGGGATATCAATCATAAGGGAAGCTGCCATGCTGTCCAACAAGCTTGGTTTGGCATATATCAGGCACCCGGGAGTGGTCATTGCCGGATCTTCACCGTGATACGCAAACGGCTCCCTTGGGTTTTGTATATCACTGTAGCAAGCCGGACTGCGACGCTGGTCATCGAACAAGGACACGGCAATGTCGATGCTGTACTACTTGAACGCAGTCTCTAGCGAGAGATCCGGCAGTCGACAGACTGGGGACGTTTGAGATTGTCCCACAGCAATGCATTGATCGCGTTGTAGAACCAAGATTGCGTGCTGCAATCCGCAGTATGAACCGGCCAATGAAAGAGAGGTAGTAAGGTTACGAGAGTACAGATGGAGATTATCGAGGGGACTTGTATGTCATCTTGCTGGCAGCATTCACCATCAAATCGAGTGCTGGCAATGTCATGCGAAGTATGGGGAGTTGAGTCAATTGGCTATCAAGGATGCCATCAAGTCGTCTGAAGTTGAGGATCAACTACTAAGATAGGATTATGAATCTAACGCGAGAGCCGACATTAGATAAGGTATTAGTAGTACTAGTACCTTAGGCAAGGACTTGTGAAAGGAGATTGGGAGGGAAGGTCCATTTCAAATCATCTCGGCTCATGTGACATGGTGACTCGGCCACTTCATCAGTCTCACACGCCGCGTGCTCTGGTAGCACTCATGGGTACTAGTAGGTACCTTACTGAGATGTTTCGATGCAGAGAGGCACGATAGTTGTTGATGCCCTTTGTGGTCATTTTGCAACGCGTCTCGGCCGTCATGCGTTCAAACCTACTAGTACCTAGGCGAAGGTGACGCTAAGTCCAGTCTGCCAGGTGCTTATGCCATTCAAGCAGGTCAATTCATCATGCGGCATTCGTAATTAACGTTGATTTGCGAGCTGGTGTCCAAGCGGATATTGTGATATTCCTGGTTTCTTGACTGAGACAGCCGTTCAAAGTCAGTCGCTTGTGGCGCTACGGAATACCAGAATCTTGCAAACAAAGAGACTAGTAATTAAACTGGCAGTTGTGCATATGATTAGCCAGAAGCAGCTTGCTTGAATCAGTAAACCTAAAACTAGTGGATGGAGCTGAAGCCGGGACCAAGCCCGTGCCTACCTAGGTACCTGGACTAATAGATAGCGATATCGCAGCCCATACCTGACTCGCCGTTGCAGAGAAGAAACTGAACGATTGGAAATTCCAAGCCACCCAGCCACTGGAAGGTCTTGCTCGGCCAAGATTTATATTACAGACTATGCAGCAAACAAAGTTTTCTTTGCTATCGCCAACGTTCTTGGGCTGATTCATGGAACGATTCTGCCAAAGACCTCCACCAACAGCAACAGGCTAAAAGCCGAAAATGGAGGCACAGAGGGTCGAAGAGGGGTAAGTTGCACGTGGAGGCTGGGATCGGACGATGGAGTGACTGAGCGAGCATGCTGGTAGGCATGGTGCTGGGGGCAAAGTGAAAAGGTGTCAAGGTGACAAGGTGCTAGTGAGGCCATACCCAATGCAGCATGTGGGATGAACATGCCCGCGCCGCTGGGGAACAGGGGGCCGAGTTCGCCGCTGAAGAAACGACCAGGGAGGGCCGAGGATGGGCTTCCTTTCAAACGGTGGTTGTGGTGGTGGCCGATGGGAGAAAGCTGATCTGCTACCCGGCCAGACTCTTGTCTGTGCCTTTGCAGAGTTGAGAAGACGGGAGAGGAGTAGGCCGAGGGTAATTGTTACCAATATTGATATACCGGCAATACGGTATCTTGTGTTGTGTGCCCCAGGCCTGACAGTCTCTCCCCAGCGTACTAGTTCACTTCTCAGCCGTGGTGACCTCCTGAACTAGAAGAGATGCCATGTCAGATATTGATGATTGGCGACTCCTACATGAACTGCTGCTCGATCAATCAACCATCGCTCCAAAGATCGTGTTATCACTCAAGCCCCCGGGGGTCAAGCTGTGGGTACTGAGTCGCCGCAACCATGTGGTTTACACATATTCCCTCTCGCGTGGAAGCCCTTTGTTCTTCTCCGTCCAGGAACCAAACCTCGACTAGGAAATAGCCCTCTGCTGTGGGTGTGCCCCCTGCGTCAACCCGCCAACGCCAAAACCTGGTCGGCGCCCTTTTTTAGCGCTTCCGGGCTCAGGGAATGCCCTCATGGGGGGCGGGCATGGGG
>JADBHU010000496.1:0-12671 GCA_017140155.1 Fusarium devonianum | reverse complement strand
CCGCCATCATCATCACCATCATCGCCAGCATCACCATCATCAAAACGTTATTCTAGCTTCTATATCACCATAATCATCGCCAATTTCATCGCCGTAACCAACAGCATTTCGCTACCATGGCCAGCGACGACCATCACCTCGGAGCAATGGGACTCCTCAGCCCTGCTGCCCTGGCAGCTCCTCCCCCGTCTCCGCCGCCGCTATCGCCAACACAAGTCTGGGCCGGTGAGGCTACCAGCCTCACGATTGACACTCTTCCCGCCGCAACAACGGCAGAAGGATATCTGATGGCCAGAGAAGCGCAAGGCCATAAGCCAGGTCCCTGGAGTCCCAAAACCATACCGGTGGATCGAAAAGCCAAGCGACTACACACGCAATACAAAATTTGGACAATAAGAGCAAATGATACATTTGCAGAGCTCCGGTATATCCTGGGTTTGATATGCCGAGACTCGGTACCAAGCGACTAGGGGAGCTTGCACCCCTGGCTTGTCAGTCGTGTGAATAGCTTCCAGTGGACGCAAGTTGACCTTCTTCTCGATATGGCAGAAGACCTTGTGTTGTTGAATTCTATGCAAGTTCTATTCAATAAACTTGCGACTATGACCTCGGCTAATTAACAACCATTTAGGCAGGCAAAGGGAAGAAACGATTTTCTGGTCAAGGTCCCCTACGCCTACCAGTCCCTTAACAAGCGTCGTCATCACGAAGAATTGGCTGAAGCAGCGCAAAGGTTCACGGGCCGCTAGGAGCAAACGGCCCTCGTCTTAAAAGAGGCCGAGCAGGCCCTTGCGATACGGAGGAGAGGGGTCGGTTTTGGCGTCTGGTATCCGCCTACGATTTGAACAAGGTTGGGCGTTTTGGTACTAGGCAAAGATAGCTTGGCGTTTTGTTATTTTCATAGTCTTTGGCACTAGTTCTAGGCCAAATTTAAGAGTATTCTCCTGGTTCCCGGCATGTTCTATACGGGGTGCCCATTACCCTTACCACAATCTAGAGCCGCATAAAAAAAGGCACCATGTGTCCCTCACCCTCACGTCCGAGGTCACACTCGTCCTCCTCAGAGCGACTCCGCTCTATACCCGGCCTATAGAACCCCATACGCTCCTCGTGCCACGCCTGCGTTCTGCGTCGTGCGGCGGAGCGGCTAGGCGTGGTGGAAGCGAATAGTCCTTGCCCGCCCTGCTGTCTGAGCTGCTCTATAGTTGGGAAATGCAGCGATAGGTCCCGACGAGGATAATGCTGCGCATCGTCTAGGAAGACCCAGGCCCGCTGCCTGCAGATGAGACGCTGCAGGAGACTATGGGGATCTGGGAATAGGCCGTCGATAATGATCAGGTCCGGCACCTTGGCATATAGGGCTCGGAAGACTTGTGGATATTCTTCTGCTTCTTCATCGGCCGGGCCATCTATCGAAACAGAACTAGAGAGTAGAAAGTCGAATGCTCCCCCGTACAGAGAGGGTCTCTCACTCCCATGCAGCTTGTATATCGCATGCAGCCAGTGCACCAGGTGCTGGGGGCAGCCCGTCTCGTCCCTCGGTAGCAGGAGAAGATGTGTGACGAGGTCGAAGCCGAAAAGGGCTAGACTTTGAGTAGTTATCGTGTCTCGTAGCTTCATATCCTCATAGTAGTTCTCCGGACAGAACCAGACGTTGTCGGGGAACCGCAGCCTATCGTCGATAATCTTGTGGTCCGTTTCGGTAACCAGCGTGTGCGGCACATCTGGTAGCCAAGAGTCGGCAAAATGTGCAAAGACGGCTCCGTAGAGGTCCCTGACATACCAATGGACGCAGAGGATGGCTTCACGTTCCCAGCCCCGCAGCTTGGCAAACACCGTGTCTAGTGCTTTCGAACCCGGTTGCAGGTAGTTGACCTTGCATGTGAATTCATATCTCAAGAAGGCTTGCAATAAGCGCCTCCTCTCGGCGTCGCTCAGGAAGTCGATCTTGCAGACCTTGAGACCGATGCATCTATTGCGGAACAGGAACTGGCCCCGTTCTGAAGAGAGGTCTGGAAGACTCAAGTAGGCTCGAGGTGGGAACTCAGACGTCGCCTTAGTGATATAGTCCTCGATATATGCCGAGAGCCGACTGTATAGTCTGTCGAGGCGCCGAATGGTATCGCTCTCTCTGTGCTGGAAGGGGTCGGGAAATTGTCTCAGCGCCCATCGCTCCATGTGACCCCGAACCATGTTTGACTCAGGTTGGGACTTGTGAATATTCTGCCGAGGGAAAAGAACGACTCCTAGCGCATCTTGCAATAGATCACCGTCGAGCTCGGCGCCGAGGAAAGCCCGCCGAATGTGCTCTTTTGACCCGTGATACTGTGCGAGCATGCTCGGCGATGCCGCGAGGAGTGGAGTTATGTTCGACCTGCTCTTTAGGTGTAGGAGTATCTCGAACCGTAGCTCTGGTGGGAGAGTCGAGAAGGCGTCCGTCATAGCGGTGACTTGATAAAACCGTGTCTCTGAGTCTTTCTTTGTCCAACGGCGAGGAACTCAAGTATATTGAGATGGGTGGGAGGGAAATTAAGAAATAACAGACGAGGCAGGAGTTTTTCATCTGCCCAAGATAAGAGGCAGAAAGCGATGACTCAGCCTGTTAAAGTTGATAGACTCGATATAAGCTCTCTAGTTGCATCAAAGTTGGTGTCCATAGTAGCTATTATTCATCTTGAATTAAACGTCAAGGTTGCGTTTGCCACTTACTCTTTTTGCTGCACTTAAAAGCATATTCGCCCTTATAGGGGACTCGAAGAGTCCATATGCTACGGCGGCTTATTGCCAAAAACCTTCTTGTAACCCCCCAGTTATTGGGGTTACGGTTGCCGCTTTTAATATCGGCGGGAATTTTTGCTACGAGGAACCCAGTAGATAGAGCGCACGACCAATTATCTTGGCTGACCACAGGCACGCAGCCGCGCAGATCATAGAACCCATTTTGCTGGCAGGATCCTAGTCTACTTGTTTTGATATGAAGCTCCACATAAGAGTCGTCAAAACCGAGGTGGAAGAGCCGACGCCGGATCTGGGTCGGAGGCGGTCTGCTAGAACTGTCTGTACAAGTAGATAGCGCATATTCCTCACTACTCGGCTATACCTATAATTCCTATACTTTGGTCCCCCGACGTGCCTGGCGTTGATGGCTAGCCTCTTTAAGTATGAGAGCAAAGCCGTCTAGTATCTAGCGATGATAGTCGTCTATCGGGACGCCCGTAACGACTATTCCGTGGTCCTTGGAGAAGTAGATTCTATTGACGTAGTCGTTTGCTGGGTTCTCGGCCTCGACGCGGACGCGGGCGCGATGGTACGTTGTCTGGATGAACTTATGCTATGGCTTCTTGAAGCTAAAGCTCGAGGAGGGTCATTATAGTTTGAAGAATAAATAAGGACTTATAGGAACGGCCTTTGCATAAGTGAGGCTTACTGATCTGAACACTTCAGGCATTACATATGTCCATCTTGACGCTCATCCATTGCTGATACGTTGCAGTTGCCCCTGCTCCCCGCTGGCTCCGCAAGCCTACATCGCCCGTGTCATTGTCTGCGCAGGCGAGAGGATAGCACCCGAAATGCGGTGGCTCACAGATTATGAAGCAGGCCGCTTCTACTGCGGCGCCTACTGCGAGCTAGTATTTGCAAGGATGCGGTCAACCTAGGCGTCACAGGCTATGTAGCATAATTCGATGTCAAGACATAAGTGCTGGACGGTAACGCGCAACCTGTTCTGTGTGATATATGAGCATCCGTTGGTCTATTTATGCTTATAGGGAGGAATAACGTCGTGAGCCTCTCGACCAATATGACGTCTTTGCGCACACCTTAGATCGAGACTGAATAACACGACTTACCAACGATATCTAGTAACCTGACTTAAAATCTGATTATTAGTAACCCGGAACTTGACTTTGCTACGCCAGTTCTCGTCGCGACCAGGAACAAGGCATCGCAAATATCCCAGATTAGGAACTACACGCTATTAGGCTTTGCTATATTCGAGAGGAATATATATCTCGTTATATAGACTCAGTCAATATCCAACCCAACGCCAAACTCCAAGACAAGCCCAAAATTATTCTTTACACCCGCAAACCTATCCCATCATAGCTGATCATCCCACTATCAACTCACTGCAGGCTGAGCTGCTTCCCAAGCTGCAAACCATATCGACAGAATAAACGGCACTGACAACAACATGATCAACAACTGACAAGGCCAACATCAACAGGACCATCAGCAACTATTGAAGATTAACAACACCAACAATATCGATGCCAACAGTGCCAGTCTTAACTGAATCAATATCGCCGACAAGAACACCACAGATAGGATCAGCGCCATCAACAGGTCAGAATCTACAGAACAAAAAGCATCGACAGGATCAATAACGCTGCAGGACCAGCTACAGCGACAAGATCAACGCCGACGTGGCCAACGTCAACAGGATCGATTCGACAGGATCACCACCACCAGCAATATCAACAACGCCGATAGGATCAATAGCCACTCATTGTCGACCGGGTCGCCGTTGGGCGTCTACAGGCAGCTGGCTCTTCAAGACCCACGACGAGTGGATCGCGATAAGTCTCATTGTTTTGATGAGGCCTTTGTCCGAGAATTCATCTCTCTCAGCAAACACTCGTGGTGGTGAACAGGCTTTCGATTGAATATTCTCTTTGCCTTGACCAGCCATCTGCCTCTTAACGCCCTTAACTCGCCAAGCCCGTTAACTCAATAGGCCATCGTTCACCTGCCGCCTCACTCATTACTCTTGCACCACCCCAGAACTAATTCAAACCCAGCTTAAGGCATATGCGCCTCCCATACACATTCCCAACACTTAATAGAGCCAGCTCATCGCATATGAATTCCTTCTGGCTCCTCTTCTAGTCATGTCCCGCGGCTCAAGTGGCTTCACGATGCAGGCCACACACCAGATACATTCAACCGACCTCACATCACACATCGCCAGACCCTGTAAGCAGGAATGCAGTGGAAGGCTGGTGTATATTCTCACCTGGACTTTTATGGCAATGTCGAGGCTTTCGTTATGTCTTGGTTGTGATCATCAACTCTATCCCTTACTTGACTGAGACGTCTTGTTCTATTAAACTTGGAGTCCTCAAAGTCGATCAGGACCGCAGCATGGAGCCAACGGACCGTCATTTTGACTAAAATGAGGCTCTATGGGCTCCCTTTGGCACATTTTTTCAAGCCCTGCATCGTCATCGATATCAAGTCGACCTCGGACACCCGATGGATCCCGCCTTGGTACCCCAACCTCGAGACTTGGTTCGAGTATATGATGATAGACTGGTATTGTCACCAGAGGCAGGGATCGTGTTTGAGGCATAACACCCTTACGAGCAGTGGTTTCCTTATTGAAGTTGCCCTTGATGTTGAAGTTGCTCTGGAGATTCGATCGTTGGCAACTTGGCGAGATGTTCCAGGACACCAGATTGCTACAGGTGACCCGGGTTGGAAAGGTCAATGGCAAGCTGGTAGACGATGGCTCGAATGAAAAGACGACGTCGCATGTTAATGCGGATCGTCGTCGGGCTTTCGCTCCATCTGACAGAGGCGAAGGGCAGTGGGATAGACCATGGACTACCAGTTTGAGAAGACTGGTATATGCGAGGTATCTTGCCCAAGCTGGGGTCAAAATCTAAGGAATGATAGGAGAGAATGAGTATCAAGTCGAAGAGTTATAAGACTTGTGTTAACGGTGTGTTACTCCACCAAGTGTGATATGTATTTAGGTGTCGTGGGTAATGGTTCGCTGGTATGTGGGTGGTTCCTGAGACACCCATGTCTGGTGTTTGGAAGATGCGGAGGATGCTATGAGCCTGCTGATGGGTATCATGAGGTCAACGATGACAAAGGCTCGTGTACCCTGGTTGATGGTGAAGGGAGACACAAAGCGGATCCGTGGAAGTCTACAGCGGTTAGCTAAAAGACGATCAATAGCGGCGGTGGTAGTCAATCTATAACTCTAATGATACATAGGGATGGTAGTTTTCTAAGTGAGGAGGCAGTTAAGTGATGACTCTAGGATGCTTAACGATAGTTATTTTATAACCGAGAATGTAGAGATAAAGAAATAATGCGCATTGCGAGACAAGGGGACGAGAGACCAAAGTCTGACATGGGAGATGATGTTCAGTTGGGATGCAAGAGGCAGTTGTAGCAGTTAGAGGGTTGGAGTGACAGCCGGGGGTCAAGTCCCAAAGGAGAGGCGAGCTGATGTATTTGATAGAGGCCGCAATTGATGACGTTGTGAGGCGGACGGATCGGCAGGGGCAGGACAGAGGACACCGATGCGATATGGACGCTTCGAGACTAGTCGCAGATGTCAGTAATACGAGTATTAGAGCTGGAGAGGTGGTGCAACGTCCGTGTCGGTATAGTAGGAGGTGTGCTCGAGTTAGTCTGCATGGTAGAGTCGGTAAAATAATGTGCCTGCTTAGAGGAGTTCGGGAAGATATATCAGAGGCTTGACCTGAGAAGGGCTGCGTCGTTATAAAGCTCGTATCCATATGTGTCTGGATATCTGAGGTGTGGCGCACGGGGTATCATACGGGAGTTATACGTTGGCTCTTGGATATTCCGACTTGTCCCTATCGTTAGATCGCAAGGCTCAAGCGAAGGAATTAGATAAGACTCACTAGGAACTCGGGGAAAGATATTAGTGGTTTCTATTGCGTATAAGACTCATGGTAGCGCTGTGAAAGATTCAGAGGAGTCTTCTGTAGTCTCGCTATAGCAAATATAGGCATAAACGAGCCTAGCGTTGGAGCAGACTATTTGCTGCGGGAGTGCTGATATAGAGCCACTATGATAGGAGGTCAGCTGGTCTGGGATGCTCAAAGGTCCCTGTCGTAGCAGAGATATAATAGACCACAGCGGTATCTGGGAGGCGAGCCACTGTTGCAAGATGACAACGGGAGCTGTGTGGGTGGTGGTGGCTCGAGTCAGAAGGGAAGACTCAGAGACGGCAGATGCGTCTCGCTTGGAGAGATGATGATGCTGGATGTAGCTAAGGATGATAGCGTGTCAAAGTATAGATAGTTTATTAACGGAGGGAGAAGAGAGGGAAGAGATCTGGGCTAGATGAAGACGACACTGTAGTATACCGAGGACCACCTCGGAAGAGGGCTACGTCAGGCAAGACTATAATAAACCTTTGCGACTGTGACTGAAGGATATAACATAAGTATTGGGCGACGGATAAAGGGGATTCAATGCTAATATTGAGAGAGAGATCCGTTATATATAAGCAGGCGTATTTGAATCACGCGGAACTGAGTGGTTAATGAGTACTAGTATTATAGCATTACTATCAATCCAAGTCAGGGGCAAACAGCATAAATCTCGAGTTAGGAAACTTAAATTGAACTTATAGATTTACTAGGTTTTTTTCTTTTGACTTGAGCCTCTTGAATTAACCGCAGGGCTGTGGTGCTTTGACCTTTTGAGGTTGATATTAGCGCTCTCCTGGCACCGGCCGGACGCCGAAAGGTCTCCACTCCGTTCCGTCCCGTGACCCCACATCTCGGCGCCGAGTCCGGGTCCTAGCGCCAATATTCCGTCGTCGTGTGCAAGTTACACCATAACCTCATCAG
Organism: Fusarium devonianum; assembly: GCA_017140155.1. Taxonomy (NCBI): domain Eukaryota; kingdom Fungi; phylum Ascomycota; class Sordariomycetes; order Hypocreales; family Nectriaceae; genus Fusarium; species Fusarium devonianum. Next base: position 5,049 of record JADBHU010000496.1, on the reverse strand, counting down.
TCACTCTAGAAATTTAATCCAATCTATTGCGGTACAAAGACCGATGCGTAGTCTCCCGCGAGGGATAACGACGTCTGATAATAGCAAATGCAATGCCGGCTTGCGCCTCTCTGTCGCCAGCGGTTTGCTCTTGTTGGTGACTCAGTCTTGTGAAGCCCCAGGGTAGGCAACATTTACCAGAGACTACCGTACTCAACGGTGGAGGATATGACGGAGAATATGTTCTGGTTGCAAAGTCAGGCCAGGGAGCAAAAGCTGGCCCTGCCAGTGAGGTCGTGCAGCTTTGTTCGCAGCCAGCATCTTTACAATTTGTCGATTCCCCACGACATGAACCAGACAGTGGTAACCTCATCGCTTCTGGTTCTTCATGCACTGACTTGGAGTCGCGGGTGGGAAGAATCGTGCGTCCAATCAAAAGGGCGTTTCGTTGCAATTTTCGTCGACGAGCCCCGTTTGCCAGAAGGCGATCAGTCACAGCTCACAGCCCAGAGTTCCCTGCAGGCATCGACCGACCAACCGACCGACCTTTAGCCACAACGCATTTGCTGCGATTTGAATTGAGCGAGAGTTTGACTAGGGGCATATTAATCACTATTTCATCGATGGGCAGGATATTACATGCTAGAAAAAATCAGTGACTGAGATAATCGTGGATGGACGCTGAGCGTGGTGGGGTTTCTAGGGAGAGTACCTTGGCCAATCAAATGCTGCACGCAATGCGAAAATCGCAACAAACAGCTCCCTCTCATTGGCTGAAGGAGAGGCAGGGCGCAATCAGCGGTGCCACGCAATTGCACCCGGGGAAATCCCGGCAGGCTCGGGAGCAATAGCGGAGCACGTCTGCAACCAATGGAAGTAGAGCCAGCTGCTGGACGACATGGAACAGCCACTGAAACGGCACCCGACTTACAGTGGACGATGCGATAGCAAAAGGACAGACAAGACGGATCACGACGCTATTCATAGTCTATCGCGATAACCGAGTCAGTGATCGATTCCATGAATCATCAAGTCAACAGGTACGTCAAAGATTAATACGAAAGTACATTCATTGCATGAGTCAATTACGGATTTATCTATACCTCCACGCGACACTCGAATTGCGCCCAGGTACGTATGCACCGTAGATGTACATAACCTCACCCATGACCCCCCAGACTTTACTCCGGGGGCATGGGTGAGGTTGTGTTTACCCTGGGATCAGTGGACCAATGAGATGCGCCATTCGTTACGAAAATCGCACAGACGCCGTTCGCTCATTAGCCAGTGAAAATAACAGGCTGCGACACCACCAAGAATGCGAAAGTTGAATCAGTAGTTGACAAGAGCAACGCTCAAAGAGTCACGAGCATAAGCGTCGAAAGAGAGATTTAATAATCAAGTAAAGGCCAATCTCGCAAGTCATACTTTACCGCTAACTCAACTGCTTTTCTTTACGCCTCTGGTAGTATCGGCCAGCGACTAAAAATATTCCCATCGAGGTTAACCAGCTATGAAGGCCAAGTATAAAGCAATACATCGCGCAATTCATCCGCCAACATCAAGATACTCTAATATCAGTTACCAGCTTCATATCCAGCAGCGGAGCGCATCATGGGATACCAGTGACGTCCAAGTAGCAAACCAAGGAGAGGCATAATCTGCAGGAGATAGATAAACTCACTCCAGGTTGATATAGGGTAGACTAAATACGGCGCACCAGAGACCACCGCGTCGAGACGAGTAAGGGTTAACATCGACTACTAACATAGACGACCTTGAATAGCTATAGAACGTCAGTGCGGAAAGTCAGGAGATAGTCTCAAGACCTGTAACGGGATCTATTACTAATGATTAGGCTTCGTTAGCTAGTTCTATCATCGCGACCTCAAGAAGCAAAAGCACACTCCCCAAGCACACCGGCCCCGTCCTCATCAACGACCAATCACAGACCACCCGATACTCGGCTCCCTTGTCCCCAGAAGATGCCCGCAAGAATCTCCAAGCTAACGCTGCGAAGCTTCTTTAGACCTGGCGTTGAGGGAACGCGTTCTAGGCAGCGAGCCTTAAGCCGCCCTTTCAGCCTAGAGAGACCAGCGATGACCAGGGAAGCTGGGCTCGCACGTCGGGGACGACGCGATATAAAGGCCGCTTCTGGTCAACCCGTCGCGCGATAGGCCTCGAGTTGCGACCGCGTAAGTCAGACAGTCTGTCGCCACCAAGACGCCCATCAACCCAGTCTCATTCACCATTTCATTGCCTCTTCAAAGGATACGAGGTCCCTCCGTGCTCATACCACGAGGCTGGTTTATCGCCCCTGGTCTGGTCAGTCCGAGCGCTTACATTATATCGGTGCGAGTTCCTAGGGCCCCTTGACGCTGTGTTTATTCAACCTTAAAGTGCAATGTGAGGAATTGTATGATTCGTGAGCAAAGTGACTTTGGGGTGGGAATATCGGCCACGACGGCATGCTAGTATTAAGGCCCTTGCCACAGTGACAAGGCGAGATACAGCAACTAACATATCGACGTGCAACTCCGATTTATGGTGCTGGTGGCTCATGCGGCCAGACGATATCACATAGAGACGGTATTTCGCTGGCCCAGTTCTTCTGGTGCGTCAAGAGCAAGCCGAACCGCTGCCCCATATCGTCTCCTTAAGTAAACGTTAATGATTCTCGTCGTGCGCGTGTATGCCAGACGGGACGCGATCTTGGCCGCCGCTCAGGGCGGTCTATGCTCTGGAGGGTCGGGTACTGAGGAGCAGTCATGAGCCGAGTGGGCTGCCGCTGGATGGAGGTTGTTGGGCCTTGGAGGTTGGGGCGCGTGTTAGTGCACGTAATCTGGTAGGTAGGTACCCAGCGCACCAGTAACACGAGGCCGACACAGCAGAAGCACCCAGGCTTTCTGGACGTGGTTACGCATCAGAGTGCTTTTTACCAATTGTGATAGGAAGAAGAGTTACATGTTTGGCATATGCACACTCACGAGGTGTCGTCCTAAGACGTCGCATCCTTTGTATAAGTAGGTGAGGCGTAGACTCTAGGGACTGGTGTTGCTTCAGAGGGGCAGGAAGCGGGAGAAGCAAGGCCTTGTACCGACACCGGCATAAGAGAAATTAGTCGTGAATTAACTATTGTTTGATTCCTGCTGTCGGGTAGCAACGGAGGCAATTGACAGACCAAGGAATAATGCTTTCTACCCGCTTATCGCTAATTCTACGCAGGTACTCCCTGGGTAAAAGACCGGAGCGCTGGATGTTCATGGAGTGCCGTGCCTGTTGAGTGTGTTGCGGTGTGGTCTCTGTGATTGGTCCTTGTATGCGAAAATCGTAATGACTCCGCCCTCTTATTGGCCAGAGCGCGGTGGCTGCTGCTCCTCCAGAGGGTGCTCACAGTGGGCAGGTCCCCTATAGCGCGATAACTCCAGGCGCGGTCCATCGTCAAAGAGTACATGTAGAGTCGCGTCAAGCTGGCTGCTCGATCATCGGTGGTAGCGAACATGTGTCTGATCACAACTTTCTGCAATGCTACGGCGGCTTGATGTTTAATCATGGACGCCCAAGTCTTGCCTATTGGGCACCTCGCAACTAATGTATATCTCCTGGCGTCAACCCCCGCCTAGCATTCAGAGGGCTGGCCGTCTCGGGGTCGTAAGTACCTCTCCACGCAGAAGACCTATAGGCTCAGGTACTGCGAGTGTCTGGCATGCCCTGCAAGCATCTGCTGGCTCCGACCCCTGGAGGATTTGCTTCTTCTGATGCACGCGGGAGGGGCACGCAGACGGATGGGGGTACATGGCTGAGTACTCTGCTTTGTACCTCCGGCTGAGACAGGCACCAAGTCGCAAGTACCGCGGAGCTGGAGGTTGCGCGGTGCGTGGGGGTGACACTGTGCGAGCTGGCCCAACACTCGGGGAGATTAGCGGGTAAAAATGCCACCCAAGAGCCCCTCCACTGGAGCATGGTGGTACGCCTGTGCGATGCGCTATAGCTACTGAGTGCCCGTGGCAGTGGCTGTCACTATGCTTGAGATGCTGCAGAACATCGCTGTGTCTGATTGCATTCAGCATGACCTCCCCTGTGGATGAGTGCAGAGTCCCAACACCACGTCAATGATACTCGAGAAATGAAAGCCGATCTTTCCGAGGTGCACGCTGGAGTGACCACAGCTAGGATGCCAACCAATGAAAAGCCGGCGTCGTAACGATTTTCGTAAAATGGAGCCAATCAGATCAACCAGAGCAGACCATCAGAGCGCTCAGTAGACTGCCCACTGCAGCATTCACTAAATCCGCTGGAGGCGAGATGTAAACCAGGGCCGTATTCTACTGAAAAGACTATTGCGCAATACGCCGTCGTGTCGGTCGGGTCAAGAGCACGTTCATTCATTGCTATCACACCTGCAAAAGAGGTTATCAATGAAACGGGGCAGCTAGTAATTGAGAGGCATCTGTACGCTTGAGGCGGATGCTCTAGTTGGCTGTAGCATGAGGGGGCTGGCAGTGTATAGTCGGGTAAGGAGCGTGGATGAGAGGATGGCGATGGCTGTGGTGCAGCGAATGATGGTATGAGTGTAAACTCAACGGCAATGACACCAACAGTGGCCACAATAGCAGAAATAATAATCACAAGTGCGGCACGATAGCACCGTCTCAGTCAAAGACGCCGCAGTCGTATTAGGGTATTCCACAGACCGTGAGCAGAGACACCACGACCAAGTCAACATTGCGGGTAATTGATCAAGTCAGAGGTGCAAAACACAGACTGACACGGTTGACTAAAATAATTAATTTAACAGACATAGTGATTAAACAATTCATGCTGCGCCATCTCAACCCAGCAGGCAGAAGAAACCACCTTGCCCCAGTAGATAGCGCTGAAGCGTGACATTTGAGCGGCTGCTGTGGCTCAGCACCCGCCCCTGGAGAACCACAGACTCAGGGTACCTGCTCTTCCAGCGCCGATACTCGGGAATTTAGAGTTGACGCAGGTACCCGGCGTCGCATCCACCGTGGGGGGCCTGATCAGCCCTAATCTAGCCGCACTAGGCTTAGCGTTGCCCTCCCACGC